>CACRXK020000878.1:44679-65250 GCA_902702795.2 Paramuricea clavata
GAATGTCTTCATACCTTTAAAGAATGCCTGAGATTTATTAAAGCCATTGATCTGGTGACTGACACGTGTTGTTTCAGCTAGAATATAAACAGAAAAGTCACAAAAACGATTAAAAATTGCCCCCTTTCATATATGCAAGTTGGTTTTATAAACAATCAAAAAGAAATGCTTCCAAAAAAGAAAACCGTGCACGCACGCAAAATATTTGTATACAAAAAACTTTTTAAGCAAAAAAAAAAGGCACCGACCAAGGCACAAAAAAGTTGAATACAAAGATTTTTTAACAAAACTTTGAGTTGTCAAACAAACATTTTTCTAACTCGGAAAACTAAACACAACTTTTTTACAAAGTTTATCGAAAAACAAACACTGGAAAGTCTCGCAAAAATAGTTTTGTCACCTTACCGAAAAGTCTGAGATTTTCCCGCTCGGCCGTCAGATTCTTTGTTTGTTCAGTTAGATTGTAAAATTCAATTGAACTGTTGTTGTTCTTCTTTAAAGTTGGAAAACACTGCTTTGAAGTGTTTAATAAAAAAAGACAACTTTCAGCAAAGCTATCAGTGATGGATTTTTGTAGCTTGTTTTGTCCTTGGTTAACATCGCTCACAATGTTGTTATTTGTGGCGAGCGAAGGCACGAACCCATGTTCGGCGTTCATCGACTTATCCTCGTTGCCTATCGAGGATAGACAAACGATTGAAAATAATATTTTTATAGCAATATCTTTATATAAAAGCATTTTTCAAGAGCGCACAATTTTAGAACCTCTCCTCGAGAAAAAATTTGTGCGAGATGATAGTTGCTTGGAAACAACGTCAATTTTTCATTGTTCGTCATCTAATTGGATAATTAGGTGGCCAACAATTGTTACGTCATGTAATTAGGTAATTGGATAATTGGTCTCGCGTGTAATGCGCGCGAAAATCGCGTGACGTGCGCATAATTCGCGTGAGAACGGAATGGACTTACCTTATTTCTAACCATTGAAATGTTTCTAACGCATGTTTATACCCATTTATACCCAATTCACATTTCCAGATAACTTGTGTTCCTATTTACCACTATTCTGATAATGTAAGCGTAAAATGAAACGAAGGTAACCAATGATATATGCGTAGTCAAATTCACCATTTTGGGGGTACTTTTTTGAAAACGACGTGAAAAATCTAAGCGATGTGAAAACATTTTTTCAAATATTTAACTGTAAATTAACTTATAATGATTACACTCACAATTATATAGTCATACAAATCCCTTATTCACTGCGCATAATCTCAGATTTGGAAAAGGCAGTACCCCAAAAATGTTAGCCAGCGTGACCAGATTCTCTGCCCTGCTGAAGAGCCGGCCACCCTGGCTACAAAAATGTTTGCACTATGCTTACATCATCAGAACAGTGGTAACTATAAGCATGTGGATTATCAATTCACTCACATATATAATTTAAATGCTTTGTTTCATTCTATGCTTACATTATCAGAAAAGTGGTAACTAGGCATGTGAGTTATCTGAAAATATAAATCGAGTGGTAATTCCCGGGTTAATTTCACTTTCATACGGTGTTTCTTTTTTGTCGTTTTCAGAGATCTATTCAATTTTCAATACATTTCTATGATGATGATTCAAGCACGGGATTGCCCGATCTTGGTAGGTTTTCTCTTTAGACCGAGAGGATGAGTTCAGAACTGTATTAAAATTTGCACGATTTGCACTTTCGCACAGGATGCAAAAAAAACTGGAAGAACGCAACCAACCGTTCGAATTCCCATGTGCATGACCTTAAGCATGGCAAGCGAATTCGTTGTAAGGAGAGCGTGTTGTCTATTATCCATGGTATGAAATTAGTACGGTTTGAGGACCGAGGTTCAAAGACAGGGCTTTATGGTTGAGAATAGTTCTGAGAATATTCCGACCATGTAAAATGGACGTTTAAAACAGGCATAAGCCACAGCCACAGGGTATGTTTTCGCTTCGTGCGAGCAAATTCGCCTAGTGGAAAATGGTCTTTAATTAACCTAGTCTTAAAATTACCGGTATAATTTAACCCACTCAGCTGCAATGCGCCCAAATACATCCTACTTTAAAAATTATTTCACTCCATCTAGCGCCAGACGATTTTACTCGTCTTGCGCATTAAAGGAAAATGGTAATATAAAATTATATTTTCTTATTTGAAAGAACTTTTGAAACTATATATTAACTTCTTTTACCGATTTTTCATATCTTGCTTAGTTCTTGAAATATTTTCACTTGAAGTAATGAGATGTCCGCCATCTTGGATAAATTTTTGATCTCATTAACGGTAATTTTGGTGACGTCACAACAGGGATTAACCATATATTAAAAGTGTTGGTTGCTGACCAAATCTTGATTGGTAGATGTTTTAAAGGTTTTGAGGGATCTTGATATTTCGAAGGGCAGACAGACTGACACAGTATAGTTTTGAGTGCAAAATGATTAGTGGTTGTCTAGATATAAATATTGCTTGACCCCTGTTGTGACGTGACATGCATATCCACAAAAAATGTAAATGGCGGACATTTCATTCCTTTCAAATCAAAATATTTGTAGAAGTAAGCAAGATATGAAAAAACGGTAAAAGAGTATTATACAGTATATGGACTGAAAAAGTTTTTTCAAATGAGAAAATAAAAAAAATATATTGCAATTTCCCTTTAATGTGTTAATACAATATTGTTTAATTTTCATTCTTTGCATAGGAAACCAATCCTCGCTTGAAGCCGTCATCAACCATACTGAAACAACGGTTAAATACAAATCCATTCGTCGAAATATTTCCAAGAGTAATATTTCCTTCGAGTTTTTATACCGTCTGCATTTGAAATGTGCAAAGAATTTCCATGGTAGCCTGTGTGATAAATATTGTAAGCCTATGAATAATAACTTCGGCCATTATGAATGTCTTTTCAATGGCACGCTCAAGTGTCTGCCTGGTTGGAAAGAGCCTCCTCCTTGTACAACTCGTAAGTACATAATGTATTACGCTGAATCTTTTTAAAGTTTTTTTTGAAATTTTCAATTTCAATCGTATGTACAGTCGGAGAATAAGGCCACATAAAAAAAATAGTAGGTTAGCGTCCCCCCCCCGCCCACAAAAAAGGCCCCGCTCAGGATTTTTTAAAAATTTTTATTTAAAAAAACCCCGACTTTTATTGATCAACGGGTAAATGACGGTATGAATTACATTTTGAAATATATAAAAAAATATCTGTACTGCGCAAGAAAATCCAGTTTCGGACCTAACAGTGAGTAAAACCAAGGCGTTAAAAATTAGTAAAAATTTAAAAAAAAAGCGCCCGCCCGCCCACTTTTTGGTAAAAGCTAAGGACGCTATAAACCAACTAGTTTTTTTTGTATGGCCTATAACTTTTATTTTTTGAAACTTAGCAATTTGTCCAGGTGGTTGCGGCGGCATCAAGCGTGGGACGTGCTACAAGCCTAATACTTGCAGGTATATGTATTGTATGTACCTTGCTCCCTTAGTAAATGTGAAGTTTAGTTTTGAAGGTTGATCTCCACGTGTACAAATATAGCATTATTTTCAGAATCGAGATATTCTTGCTACATTTGCTCTCATTAATTAAATGCACATTGGCTTCTGCTGAGTAAGCGTGAAAGTTCACAAACGTTTTTAAGGTGGCTCAATACAGTTTCTAAAAAAATGGAAATGGTCCGTATTTTTGGACAATTATTACTTATCAGTTGAAAAACAAAAAGTATTTTACTGATATAAAACAACATCTAAAGAGATTGGTGAGAATGACGTTTCACGATTGCGGATATTTTGGCTTTAAAGTAATTTAATATCGGTGACCCCACATTTTTTTCAATTGTCAGCGTAATTCAATATACTTAGAGAAACCGTTTTATGAAATAAAAATTGGGGAAGACTGTATTGAGCACCTTAAGTTTTCCAAGTTTTGGCTCAGAATCTTCCATTACATAAATTTATTTATTATATAAACACAAGTGTTATATAGAGTTTTTGGCCACTGAGAAAAATCGTATTTAAACACACGTAAAAAATACGATATTTTTACGTGTGAAAATATAATTTGTTGTAAAACGCATTGCCACCGACGTTTTATTGTTTTTCACTGAATTTTGTTTATATAATAAACAGAAAAATACATGGGTGCTTGGAAATACCAGATTTATTTCTCGTGTTGAACATGATATCTCACTCGTTCGCTGCGCTCACTCTTGAGATATCATGCTCAACATGCACTCGAAATAAATCTGGTATTTCCGCGCACCCATGTATTATTCTCTATATATTAATATAGTACACGCTTCCGGAAAGTGCGTCACCTTGGCTATAGAGCCTGGGACGTGGGTCTTAACTGGAATAACTGATGTCACATACACGAAAATGAGGCTCTATGGCCAAAGTGTCGTACTTTCCTGAAGGGTGTATTGGTCCATCCGTCTCTGTTGCATTACTATAATGTAACTTTTTTTCATTTTCTCTCGCTCAGGTGTTACAATGGTTGGAAGGAACCATCATGTACAGAATGTATTCCTCCTCCCAATTGTGTTCACGCGACCTGCACTGATCCTCATGTGGGAGGATGTCATTGTAAGGCGAACTGGACCGGCCAAGATTGTAATGTCTGTAAGTTGTAGTTCTTGCACTTGTTCAGCAGAAACTCAGACTAATGTTCCAGTCACAGAGTAGATACATACAGACAGGAGCGGGTTTACCGTGGGGGTTCAGGGGGCGATGGGGGAGGGGTGCGCACCCCACCCGGTGGTGTCTAGCACGCCGCTAGAGAAGTCGAGCACAGGGACGTCGCGAAGCCATGAACATGTGGGGGGGGGTGTCGTCAAGTTGTCGACGGGGTCAAAAAAATTTTCCGGACTAATATAGTCAAAAAAAATTTTCAGGACTAATATAAGCATATTCAAAAATTTTCGACCAATATCAGCAATGCCTCCGATTTTTTCACCGCAAACGTAACTGAAGCTTTAAAATTGTTAAAAGTGCGAACCATTTCATAACTTTTAACAACTTCGACCATCTTATATCCCAAACTTTTACCAAATTTTTCCGAATTTTACCTTCAATTTTAAGCAAATATCAGTTCCATTTTGACCAACTTTGGGCAAATATCAGTTCCATTTTGACCAACTTTGACCAATGTTTGAATTATTGGGGGGGGGGGGGGTGTTACACCCCCATGGTGTTAGCGCGTGTCGATTTCTTGAAACGATTTAATTGATTTGTGAGCTCAAAATAAAACACTCTCAGAATGCTTTAGTTAAATATCATGGTTAAATATATGTAAACATGTCGAGGTTATTAATATACAGCTATATTTTGAAATATACTGTACTCGAACAAGCAAATTTACTGTACTGTGCCGATATAAACTGTATAAAAAAAAGATCATGTAAAACGTATCAGAACGGCGAACATGCAGATTCGGCCAACTCAAATAATGGTAACGCTGGGATAGTCGCGTTGCAGAGTGCAGAGGAGAGTGGGTAGTAAGGCTCCCTCGTGCATCACCCCATGGGAAATATGCACCCCTCCCCATGGAAAACCTGCACCCCTCCTTGCAGATGAGACTAGATCAACTTTTTCATGATCACTGTCAAAGTTCCCAGATATGATGGTTGTAGATAAATTGCAAATTACTTTTTCTTTGTTTTTGCTCCAAAATTCGTCGGAAACTTTGACAGTGAGTATGTTGAGGGTTTTTTGCTATAAAGATATATTACATTTCTTCGTGGAGAAACCCAAATATTACGCATACCAAATATCAAATTCGAGTCGCACTTCATACAATTGTTATTTTTCTTAGATATGGACTACTGCTCACATTTCGACCCCTGTAAGAATGGAAATTGTCTCAATAACAACGTCCATAATTTTACGTGTGTGTGTCATTCTGGCTGGTATGGCCCCAAATGTGAAAGATGTAAGTCACGTGGTTACCTTGAAGATGAGAGTTTGCAGTCACGCGACCTTGTGGTCAGCTGTTCTTAATGCTTTCCCGATACTATCATGTATTGTATTAAAGTTATAATATAGTTGGAACACTCATTATCACAAATCTTTATTTTATTAATCTAGAGCTTGAAATGTCCCCCAAAACAATGCACAGAGCCTTTTTTAACTACTGTATATAACTAGGTGGGCTAAGCCCCTCCAGCTTCCTCCAGCCCCAAGGTCCCCCCCCACCCAACAATCCCCCCCCCCCAGTCAAATTGGAGACAAAGTCCCTTCACTCTAAAATATAAGCAAAACATTGGAAGAAAAATGGAATTTAGAAGGGAGATATGATATTCTAGTAACTGAAATTTGCTTTGTGAATCTTATGTCATGTATTTTATCTTCAAATGATTCAACAATTTCCCAATGGATAGCATACCCCAGACCCTATAGATTTGAGTTGTTGGAAGGCTAGGCTAAACAAGTTGTGGTATTTACATAAACATATCATGCAAGTCGTAGCTGAAGATTCGGTCTATCTACAGTGTAATGTAACGCTGTATATCCAAAAATCTGTTTCAGAAAACGCACGAAATGCAGTCCTAGGTGTAGAAAAATACAAAGACCCGGCTTACTATTACATACGACACCACACTAAACGTTTTGTCACCAACAACCATCTGTCATCTCTCCACACTCAGTATAGTATGGTCTTTTGTTGTAAATGCCCCACGGACGAATTCTTGAAAAAGGCTCTGTTGCCAAGTACTTATTTTATTTTCTTTCGTTAGCTCTGTGCTCACCTTCGTGTAATCGTACTAACGCTGTCTGTGCGAGTCTTGGTGAATGCAGGTTAGAGGTGAAATGGTTCAGTGTATAACTAAAGGCTGATTTCCACTGTTGCGTTTTTCGTACGCACGTACACACATAAAACTTTGAATCCTTCTATTTTTTAAATATTTTGCAAATAAGTTAACAAATGCATGCTAAAACTTGCGGAACACTAAATTCTGTTGCTTTATTTATTTGGTTATTTCATAAGCAACACTTAAACGGATTTATAGTTTTACGTGCGTATACGTACGTATGAAAAACGCAACAGTGGAAATCAGACTAGTTCTTGTTAACAAGATTTTTCACTTATTGAGGTCGGTCGGGGGGGGGGGTGTAGTGGTATACCAATTAAATACCTCCTAAATACCGATCAAAATACCAAAAAGTGCGATGAAACGACATTTGTAAACTTTGTAAGCATGTGATCACGCAAGGATGGATTGACTGCGGATGTTGCCGGGAGGGAGGGGGGGAGGGGGGTGCAAACCTATCCAGAGTAAGCCGTGAACCATTGTCACAACTTTACGGCTGCGACTACATTTTAGTTAACGTGGCTCTGTGTGAGAAATTGTGTTACACAGTTGCAGCAAAAATTACATCGTGTAATATGGCCTATATATGCGATTCAATAGATTTTAAATTTATCTAGTGATAAATCTTACATTTTCTAGTTGTAAAGCTGGCTGGACTGGTCCAAACTGTACCCAATGCATACCTACTACCAATTGTACACATGGCTATTGTAATAAACCATTTGAGTGTCTGTGCGAGGAGGGCTGGAGTGGAGAGAATTGCACTGAGCCCGTAAGGAAATCAAGCTGTAGTTCGCAGAATCCCTGTCAAAATGGTGGCTCGTGCATCGACGTTGCCATGAGCAACTATCACTGTCATTGCAAGCCAGGCTTTACTGGACGCCATTGTCAGGATAAAGGTAGGTGCAGGCCATTGAAGATGCAGATTACTTCTTTTACGTGTGATACACGCGTAAAAACGTTGAGCCCACTGTTTAACAAGATTGAACAATGTTTTGCTGCCCACGTTGTTCACACTTCCCAACAGTATTGAACAATATTGTTGAGCCTGAATCGGGTGTAACAATATTGTTCAATATTGTTGACAACTGCATGTGAACAATGTGGGCAGCAAAACATTATTCAATCCTGTTTTCATCAAACTATTGCAACAACCTGATCGTTTTCAGCCGTGTAGGCCTACTATAAGCACTATCGTGCAGCGGATGGTGGCTAACCTGCAGTTATCCGAGTGAGAAAATAATGTCTATTATATGGAAGTAAATAAAATTGTGATGTAATTCTCTTGCTGTTATAAATGTCAGCATTCCGGAAGTTGACTGCCATCTGCGCGCCTTGTGTGATGTCAGCTTGTTGATAATGATTGAAGCGGTCGACGACACTTCGTGAGTTGAGGATGCTTCTGTTCAGTGGCGTAACCTCTTTGAGATTAACTTCCCAAGTCAATCATCAGGAGCCCCTAAAACAAGGATGACAAAGTGGCGAAGATGAATGATTTCAACAATTTTTACATCTTCTTGTAGTCCTCTCTCTTTCCGTCACCACGGAACAGGCAGGGCCACCACTGAACGGGCAGGACCAGGGGTCCTCTAATCCTCTTAATAATAATAGTTTATTTATCTAGCTTTAGTGTAAAAATACAATGGATTTATTCTCAGAACAAACTTGCTATTATAGACAATATTTTTATAGTTATTCCTAAAATTTTTATTTGTGCATATAACTTAATTAGCTATAGATTTTACTAACTGTAAATCCATTGTATTTTTGTTTAAGTCCGTTTAAATCAGAGGCCCGTTAGCACAAAGTTACGCCACTGCTTTTGTTGCTCCAAATTCCACCTGTACAGGCATTCCAAACCTTATTCGAACTATTGCAAGTTTCAAGGACTCCCTCTTCCTTAAAGTGTCGTCCACTGGACAACAACAAAACACGACGTGTCTGGCACGCAAATGTCTGATCTTGTACTCGTAGTCAAATTAAAAGCCGCCTATTATCTCCATTATAGTTTTAAATCCGTGCTCGAAATGGTGCAATGAAAGTCATGGCTACTGTGAAGATAACGAATGCAAGTATGTGTTCCTTTTCACTAACTCAATTTCAACTTTCACTAACTCAATTTCAATTTTCACTAACTCAATTTCAACTTTCACTAACTCAATTTCAACTTTCACTAACTCAATTTCAACTTTCACTAACTCAATTTCAACTTTCACTAACTCAATTTCAGCTTTCACTAACTCAATTTCAGCTTTCACTAACTCAATTTCGACTCAATTTCAACTTTCACTAACTCAATTTCATACTTTGCACATTGTTGACTCTCTGTGTTCTCTTCAGGTGTCACCCTGGCTGGCAGGGTCCAAATTGCACAGAATGTATCAAGAATTCATCCTGTGTTAACGGTTACTGTCGTCAACCGTTTGAATGCATATGTGACGAAAATTGGACTGGGCCTATTTGTAATTGTACAAACGGTGCGTGGATCATTTGATTTCACATCCTTAAGTTTGCCAAGTAAAACGTCGACATTTTGAGCGATAGCCCTTCGTTGGGACGTTAGTAGCCTTCTCGACGAAGGACCTTCGCTCGAAACGTCGACATTTTACTTGTATTTTCGGGTAGTCCCAATCCATCTCAATTTTCTGGTGTTTTGTTTGGTACTAGTTTATATCGTTGCATGTGCCTGTCATCTCGGTGAGAGTTTGATTCTTGCAATGTGCAGTTGTCTGAACAGTCTGATTATAATATGCTTGTGTGATGTTACTCTGAGTGTATATCCACACCGGACAGGCTTGAAAAATATGCCTGGCCACGGTGGGATTCGAACCTGCGACCTTTGGAATACTAGCCCAATGATATTACTGCAGTCTCATGTTGTAATTTTTTCTCCACACCATTGTCCACAACTGCTCACCAGTGTCGCATCATCTCAAGTAATTACAACCGAGTACATTAGTACGCTACAATCATTAAATACAGGCGTCTTGTCTTATAGGGGCTGTTTACATGCATGATGGAAGGTGGGATGATTTTGATGTATTGAAATAAGTCACTAGGCTAAACGAAAGTGCACATGCTGGTTAACCATTCGTTTACAATTAACTAAAAATAATCTATCTCTAGAAAAGAATGAAGTTTCTTGCTGAATCGTGCACTGTGCCTTATTTCAATACATCGAAATCATCCCGCCTCACATCTCGTCCTGGGAAAGCGGGATCATATAAACTCAAACTTGGGGGTAAACACTTTCCTTGCGATAGTAACTTCTAGTGAAATACATGTAATTACTTGTTCTTTCTTAGAATGTACGCCTGGAATCACCAACAAAATGGGATCCGGCGAATCAATTTCAGGTAATGATACAGAGGTGTCTGATTGTGAGTTCGTATAGTTGCATGTGTAAAGAGTGCTTCCAGTTTGAATTAATATTTCTTCGAAGGTCACTTTAGAACTGATATAAATAGGTTAGTTTAGTTAGGTTTCCTCCTGTAGTGATACTTGATCAATTAATAAGGGATTATCCTTACTGAACAAGCTTTCGTTGATAGGGATGCATCTACCTGAAAATATATCATCCTTACTGGACCTCCAGGGAGAACAGTTTATAACTGTTAGAGTTATCCAATACGAATAGATTAAGCCTGGTTCACATGTACCTGCGTTATGTCCGCGGGATATTGTCGTTAGCAGTTCAACCAAATAATTCACAAAAGAACGTATGCATCAACAGCTGTAAACAATGATAGCGCAGGCATACCGCAGGCATATGTGAACCAGGCTTAAGTTTAGTTTAGTGTCCCTCCTGTAGTAACAATGGATCAATAAGAGATGATTCTTATACTGGACATCTAAGGAGGACTGATAGAGCTATCCAGTATAAATAAAGTTAGTTAGTTTCCTCCTGTAGTAATACTGGATCAATAAGAGATGATTCTTCCTGGACATCTTAGGAGGACTGATAGAGCTATCCGGTATAAATAAAGTTAGTTAGTTTCCTCCTGTAGTGACACTGGATCAATAAGAGATGATTCTTAGTGGCCATCTAAGGAGGACTGGTGGAGCTATCCAGTATAAATAAAGTTAGTTAGTTTCCTCCTGTAGTAACACTGGATCAATAAGAGATTATTCTTACTGGACATCTAAGGAGGGACTGATAGAGCTATCCAGTATAAATAAAGTTAGTTAGATTCCTCCTGTAGTAATACTGGATCAATAAGAGATGATTCTTAATGGACATCTAAGGAGGACTGATAGAGCTATCCATGCAGTATAAGTAAAGTTAGTTTCCTCCTGTACAGTAATACAAGTTGGTCCTTACCATTTAAGGGGAACAATTTAGTACTGACAGCCAGTATAAATAGAGAAAGTCTAGGTAATAATGGTTAACATGTGTTTTTATAACTTCGTACCTAGACACTGATAAATTGATCTATATCCTATCAAGCGTAATGGTTCTACTTATCATAGCCTGTCTACTATGCCTTGTTCGGAGGCATCATCGAAAACGAGCGATATTTCACGTACCATCTTCGGGGGACGTCTTCGCAAACAACTCCAGACCATCGTACATAACGGGCAATAACCAGGGGGAAAATGGCTTCACTTTAAATAACAATGTTTCTGCGAAATCAGATTATACGTCGTGTGGGGTTGTTTTAAATCCTATGAATTTACAGCCATCTCAAAATTCTCGAAGGTAAGAATGATCGAGTGAGTGAGCGCAAGTCTGGGTACGAAAATAGCTGTTGTCTGATTAGAACTGCGGTGCTCGAACGAAGTTAGCCATCGCTTTATGTTGGGTGCGTGAGTTTGTTATGGCCGTTTTCCACTTCAACCGTGTTGAACGTAGCATTTTTTTGGTCATTAGTTCCATTCTGGTGCTCATGAAACAAAGAAATACGCTTGCTTCCGTATGATAAGGTTGGAGTGAGAGCCTTGGAGTCTGTTAATCTGTTGTCTGTTCGGAATCATAAGCATACATAAGTACAGAATAAAGGTCAGTTACAGAAGGGCTACTCGGCGGCTTTTTTATGCAAAAATATACAGTTCACTGGCCAGAAGGCGGAGCAGCCAGCCACTACTGCGTGTTTATTGGCCAGAAAATGTCATTGACTGCCTAGGAAAATGGCGACCAACATGCGTAATGCGCGAGGACAGAAACTTCAAAGCTTCTGACGTAAGTGGCCCTTCTGTATGAATCTTTATTTCTGTGTAAACCTTGATATTTATTCAAAATTAGTATATCTTCGTGCTTGTGGTGCACTCAGGGCTTGTATATCGCCAACGTGCTGTTTTACGCATGCTCCAGGGCACCGCAGTCTAGTACTTTTCAGTCTTTCAAAATTTCTAAAAAATACCATTATCTTTTTAGCATGCTAATCGATAACGAATCGGAGATATACGAGTCCAATGGTGCGCCGAAGTCTACAGAATATTGCATTATATAGCAAACGACCGAGAAACTCGTGAGGTCATTTGCATTAGTGCTCGTCAGGTCAGTTGCATCATGATAGGTTAGATATCCTTTCTAACTGGGTAAGTTATTGCCAGCTGCTTGGGACAAAATTGGGAAGACAGACGTCAACTAGTTTGTAGGTTTCACCAAGCACTATCATGTACGAGATTGTGGTCAACTGCACACGTAAAAACGCACAAGTTGTAACAAACCTGCAGCAGACTTATAGCAATGCTGTTCCAACAACTTGTCAACAGGATGTGTTCGTACTGCCTGTTCCCAGCTTGTTGACAACTTGCTACAAGGTTGTTGAGCTCAACAGACTTGTTACAAGTTGTTCCAACAACTTGTTATCGTCCTGTGGCCGGTTGTTCAAAGGTGGGTTAGCTTAACCCCAGGTTAAGCTAAAATTCAAAGCAAACTTCCTGACAGCTTGTCTATATAATTAAATTTGGAAATATTTCTTCAGAGATTTTGTCTGGATCGGAGTTTACTTCTCTGAAGTTTTGAAATAAACAGATGTGCAGAAATTTACAAACTAAAACAGCAGGTTAAATTTTAACCCAGGGTTAGCGCTAATCTGCCTTTGAACAACCGGCCCCAGCAATAGGCAATTCCAGCTTTTAGTTTATGCCTGCAGGGGATGATGGGAAGTAAGGTATCATATTGCTGATTATGCTGAAAAAATTCAATAAAAACTACCGAAACAACCGAAATATTTATATAATTACAAGTATAAGCTATCACTCCGTGTTTACACGGCCACCATTTTTATTTTTTCAGCATAAACAGCAATGTGATACCATACTTCCCATCGTCCCCTGCACGCATAAACTAAATTGCCTATTCAACAAGTTGTGAGTGACAACCTTGTAGCAACTTGATAAAATAACAGCATTAATATACAACTAACAAATAACATTATTATACAACTTGATGACAAGTTTGCCACAAGTCCGTTACGAACCATTCCTGTCGACAAGTTGTGAGATTTTTACGTGTGTAGTTCAGTTTGCTTGCCGCTATAAGTGTGAATAGTTTTGAAATTGGCTTGCTGAAACCATATGGCTGAAACCCAAGCTGAAATGGAGTGGGATAGAGCTTTTGTCTGCACAGCCCTCGAAAACGAGGTCAGCATTCTTCGGCAAGATGAAGATGAAATTTCGCGCGTCTAGAGATAAATTTTCCGGCTGGAGGTAACGTTCCAGTTATGTTCCAATTTCAATGATTAGTAAATGCGCGATTACTAGTGCTACAAGACGTGGAAACAGATTTTTAAAAAATGCCGAGACGTGCCGACCTAGGTCAGATTTAGGTCGACATTTTTTTGCCGACCTCAATTTTGATGGTTTTCGAGGGTTGTGTCTGTTTATATCGTTGATGTAAATATATGTGCATAATGCATATATGATATAGAATTTAAAATTCTTCCATTGTGCTACCATTAATGACTTGTAAAGTCAGAAGATGGAGGCCAAATTACCTTATCAAACTAACCTAGGGACTAAAAAAATTGCATTTAGGTTTAAAATGAAATGTTCTAAACGAGCTTTGTCCCTATCGGTTATATTACGGTCTTAGCCACGAAACACTGGGCACAGAGTACCAACCATGCAGAGGTCTCACTTCGCGAAAAAAACGCAAGGTAGTTTTTACTGCGGAAATCTGGCGTCCATGTTCTTAGCAAGTGCCCTAGAGAGGCGTTCACCCCCCTGGAACATTAAATTTCAATAAGGCTGATTTCCACTGTTGCGTTTTTCGTATGCACGTACGCGCACGTAAAACTTTGAATCCTTCTATTTTTTAAATATTTTACAAATGAGTTAACAAATGCATACTAAAACTTGCGGAACACTAAATTCTGTTGCTTTATTTATCGGGTTATTTCATAAGTAACATTTAAACGAATTTAAAGTTTTACGTGCGTATACGTACGAATGAAAAACGCAACAGTGGAAATCAGCCTTTAGAAAGAAAATTGCCGCTGCGCGCGCAAAATTGCGCCTAGTGGAAAACCGGCTTAAAGGCCGTTTTCCACAAGGCGGAATTTTCCGCGCAGAGCGGAATTTTTCTTTGTCTTGTAATTTATCGGGTGGAACTAATTAGAAAAGACAAAGAGAAATTCCGCCTAGTGTAAAACGGCTTTTTGTCTCTTTTAATTAGTTCCACCCGAGAAATCACAAGACAAGGAAAAATTCGGCTCCGCGCGCAAAATTCCACCTAGTGTAAAACGGCCTTAAAGCCGGTTTTCCACTAGGCGGAATTTTGCGCGCGGAGTGGAATTTTTCTTTGTCTTGTGATTTCTCGGGTGGAACTAATTAGAAAAGACAAAGAAAAACTCCGCTCCGCGCGCAAAATTCCGCCTAGTGGAAAGCAGGCTTTACGCTGAAATTAGTAAGTGACACCTCTGTCATGGTATTTACTCTGTGACACTGGTAACGAGTTTAATTTTATAAACGTTAGTAGAAATTAGAGAAATAGTTTAAAAGATAACAAATATTTATATTAAATCCAATTTCAGTTTATACTATAAAATATTTTTTACTTGTGTAGTTAATTAGTAAAAAGTAAATGTAATAAACTTACGAGATTACACAAGCACTTATTTTGTCTAACTTAATACGCTATTGATTTTACTACGACATATTACTTGTCAGAAATTTAGCAAAATTGCTAAGTGTTCCCTATTAATTCGATTCAATATCTTCAGAAGTAAACTTCAAAACATTGCATTGCCTTGTCATTAGCGTCATAATCTCATATTCAGTAACTTAAGGGACGGAGCATTAGAAAAGTGATGGGGGTAAATTTTTTATGTTTGCATTTTTTTCCAGTTTGTTAGCTGTGTATGTATGTATTTTTTTTTAAATATGTCTTCTCGCATTTTAAACGAGTCTGATGCATGTATTTTTTTCAAACCCTTTTTGTTTGCATGGATTTTTTTTCTGTTTTTTTCCCCACCCTCCCCAACACTTTTCTAATGGTCCGCCCCTAAGTTGTGGTCAAATGAGGATCAACGTTGATGAGAAACTCTCTCTTGCGTTTGACCGCAAACTCTCGTGCACTACTTTGTTAGCACTATTATCCATCCAGCAAACTGACGTCCTTTTCGGAAGATGGAAGAGGTGTTATATGGCTATGTAACAAACCCTACCCCTACTCTAACCCGTATTAACCGCAACCCTAACTGTAACCTTAACCAAATTAATAACAAAAATAAAAAAAGAAACAACTTTGAAGTTTGCTGGATGGAAAATAGTTCAAATTTTGGTGAGAGTTGACGAGAGTTTTGGCTAAACGCGCGGTATTAAATATCCAGGACATGAAAGTTGAGAAACTCTCGTGCAAACTCTCGCTTCTCAACTCTCATTTTTTAACTCTCATCCTCGTTTGACATGCAATGCTTTATATTTTTAATATTTTTGCCTAAGCTGGTTCCGTCTTTTGCTGTAGTTCCTTCAATCTTTTTTCATACAAAACACTAAAACTACCATCCAAACTATGTTCTTTGTCCATTTTATTCCAAACTTGGTCTAACTGTTCAATATTCTGAGCATTACCCAACTGTCTTCGTAACATAACTACTTCCATGGCATCTTTCGACATTAATTTACATCCAGCAACCTCGCATAAATTTTTAGTCTTAAATTTCTCAGTTTTCTCAAAGAAACTAAATCCCGAATCTTTTTCTAACTTTTGCAAGGGTATTTGGAAATCTGTAAGGCTTTTCTTGTACGTGATTGGTTGATTGGGCACTTCAAAAGCAGCCATACATGCCGCGTTTGTTGTAGAATTGGTGGCTAGTATAATTTTGAATAAATGAGTTGGAACAGCAACATTGTTTTCACCGATAACCTGCAATAAAAAAAAGATAGAGTTATCCAGTATAAATAAAAGTCAAAATAAATTATTGGGCTGTACCACTGGACCAATAAATAACTGGACCTCTAGGCAAACTAGAAATTATAAAACAATCCATTCCAGCCTGATAAAAGTTATCTAACTTTAGTTTAACTGGTGGGGGAAGGGAGGGGAGGGAGTGGGAGGTGGGGAAGGGAGGGGAGGGAGTGGGAGGTGGGGAAGGGAGTGGTAGATGGGGCAAGGAGTGGGTGAGTGAGTGGGAAGTGGGGTAATGAGAAGTTCTTTGTATTATGTTTCAAATAAACACAGCTGAGTACATTTCTTCACCTCATATTGGACAATCTTCTTTCCATCCTGTTGACATGGCAACCAAAGGGGACCCGAGATAACATACACATCTGAAAACTGTTTCGTGAGATTCCGACAAAACACTTCCATTCTGTACCAAAAGTTAGCATTGTTTTCAAAGTTTTGTGGCAGTATGTTTGACAAGAAAAATGTCTCGTTCATTGACTCTTGATCAAATTTGTTGTCACCTATAGAGTGGACATTTATGAATTAAAAAAGGGCGTATTAAGCTATATATGCACATGGTTTAAGACTACTCTGTCCTAACCAATACACAGAACCATACATTTCTTAATATATGATTGTGGAGTGGGTTAATTACCTGCTGGGGCCATGTGACCTCTCGTCCATCCACTTTTATAATAATCCTCATTTTTTGCTTGAAATTTCTCTGGTATGTTGGGGTCGGGTTGGAAACTCGACTTTGATCTTTCCGCCTGCATATCCACAGCTGTTAATTTCTCCTTGGATAAATGCTCTGCAACCCATAGTGGAATCTTCCTAGCCGTGTCATAAGCTATCACATGATTTTTATAATGCAACATTTCTGGGAACCTATGGGGCTGACCAAATTTAAAAACTTCATGATTCATGACCGCATCAACTTTTTTACCGCTTTGCCCACTTATCAGCCGTTCACTTTTCCCAACTTTCAGGTTTTCATGCGAAGCACATATTTCATCAATTTTTTTCTTGTTTTGACGAAAGATAAATGATCCGGAGTCTTCATCTGTGTTAATGCTTTCATAATATATCTTCACTGTACTACCACCTAGAAAAAATCCTGTTAAAATGTCGAAAAATGCGCGATACTTTCCGCTCATTTTAACTTTATTTCATTCCTTTACTTCAATTTTTTAAAATTTTTCATTCACCTTCACCTGCGAACAGGCTACACTGATCTCGTATAGATGCTGGACAGCGCAACCATTTGAAGACAGAAAACGTTATTTTTTTTTCCTTTTTATTAAAACGTCTTCGGGCTTTAAGTAATAAGCGTCGTTAAACTACATTATTTTGGCATTAAAATAAAAGCAGCTTCATAAATATCTACCATAATATGTTAGAAATGAGTTAATTTCTTAACAAAATATCTACTCTATCCAGTGTATAGTATATAGCTCAGAGGGAAACAGAGCCTGCAATTTCCAGCGGCTTGTACTAAATCTCGTATACTTCATGTCAGAGTAAGATATATTGTACTCGCGTTTTAATACTTTGATGCAAAAGTTTTTGCAAAATTTGCTAATCTATTAAAACATCAATTTCCAAGCATAGTTACTGCTTAGATCAGCGAATGAAATCGTGTGATTTGACTTATATTTTCGTGAAATCATGAAATTATCTGGTACAAAACATATGAATTTGAAAGACATCCCAACTCGAGATGGTACTACTAGTAGTGTACAAGATGACTCAAATGATTTGAGCAAATCTTCTGGTAAGAGGCTGAAATTTGCACGTGTTTTTCTTTGGAAAAACTTTGAAAATCAGACACTTTGTTACCAGGGGGGTTCACATATTAAATTTGTGAGGGTATGGGGTTGACTGTGTCGTCTCCCTCCATTTCGATCCATGGGAACAAATTGTGGGCTTTATGGCTATTATATACTCTAAAGCCTGCAACACATGAGAGAAACTTGCCCAGCCATGTACTTTCCCTGCACATGTTGGGAAAACTACTCAAACAGCAATGTACGTCATTGATAAGATTGTTTGCATTCCCCTCCATTATTGCCATTTTGACAAATGCTGTGGTTATAGGTCTGACACCTGGTCTGACACGCTGTGGTTATAGGTCTGTCTTCTTGCTTCACAGCTAAAGATCCGACAACACTTTAAAAGCTAACACTAAACCCCAACTCTAACCCTGAAAACTAACCCTAACCTAACCCCCTAACCTAACCTAACCTAACCTAACCCAAAAGGGTAAAAAACACGAAGAAAAAAAAGTATAGAGTTTAATGATTATGGAAATGTCGGACCTATAACCACTTCCTTTGACAAAAGACGTGCAAAGATACTATGGGTTCTCATTGGCTAGTTAATTCAAGCAGCTTAGCACTAAGCTCACATGTAACATCCTCAGATGTTAAGATTTTTTCCTCACAAGGTGAAAAATATCAAACACAATAGATATTTTAGGCCTTGAGAGGTTAAATCCCACGAAAACTATCTGCACACGAGAGAATCATGCTGAGCTAGCTGCCAAATTAGATGGTTAGCTCAGAAAATTTCTCTTGTGTGCGCCAGGCTAATGTTAATTGATAAAAAGCATGTCCATCACGACAAACTATATGCATGCAAATTTATCTCCACAGAGAAACTATGCCTGATATTTTATATTAACCAATGAAAACATCTGTCTGTTTGTTGCATTTAAACACATGGACAAGCAGATTATGAATTCAAACAATTTCAAGAAAAAATATATTTACCATGGAGTTCACCCACGCAGTAGTCATGTAAATTAATTTCACAGCAAGCAAACTAAGAACATTATTAGAAAAAAGAAAATTGTCAACGAACAAATTACAAGAAGTTAGATCAAATGATGACATGAACATGGTATCAGTAGAAGATATGGCTGACTTATTGTATGAAAGTGATGTTTTGACAAAACGTTTGGAAGAGCAAATTGTGTTTTACCAGGTAACGATTATATTATTTAACCCAGTCATATAGCTGCAGTACACCAAACTTTGTTAACTTAATTAGTCTGTCTAATGCCAGACAAATTGTTTTGTCAAGAGAGTGCACTTGTGAAAATGTTGTTAATTATGGATGACCCCTTCACTTATAGCAGCTCATTTGTGTCTCATTTTCTTAGCAATAATTTTCAACCTTGTTTTTAGGACTCACTGGCTGGTTTAAGACTTCGAACTGAACAAGTGGTTTCTGAAAATGAAATGCTATATGAAAGGTTAAATGAAAGTTCTTTCCCTGCAGATGCTCCTGCAAGAAATAACTCTACAGTAAAAGTAAATATTAGACTTTCATAATGAATAGTTCTGCTTGTTAGTAACATTTGGAAACATCATTACTATATACAGTACCAGTATCTAAAGAACTGCAAAAATTTTAAACAAATCTTGAGACAGATTGCCTTACTTAACTTTTCTAATATACTTATTGTTGTAGTTTAGTCAAAATGAAGACAGAAAATATCTTTATCAACTCGAAAATGAACTGGTACTGTTATGTTAATATACAACTAGTGCTGAGTATTACACTGTTAATTAAGTGAATGGGATTTGCTTATCAAGTACTGCTTCTCAATGGGTTAATGAAAGTTTGAGTAAAATTGATATGAATTAAATATAAATTCTGAATAGCTTCATCTCTTTTTCAGGATGAAGTTAAGAGGCTTAATCAAGACAAAACAAACCGTTTAGAAACAATTATCAAATCTACAAGGTACCAGTGCAGTTCAGTACATTTAATGTACAAAAGGCAATCCTTGTGCTTCAAAATGCGTCTATTGTTTGTACATATTATTATTATTTGTTTATATTACTTTTTAGAAAAGAACTTGACATGTACAGAGAACGAGTGTCAAAACTTCAGTCTCAACTAAGGTAAATTTTTGAAAAATGCAAAGTAAGGATTCTTAAATTACATTTAAGTTTCAAGATGGTACTGTAGACTGTACAATATGTGCATGTGTGGTAAATCAATTTCTTTCCTTTCAGAGCAATGGACAACAAAAGTGAACAGGTCTGTGTTGTTTGTGAATGACATCATTACTTTGTTTTATCTTCTGGTTTGCTTTTCTGAGAAGTCTAAACTCTAAAGGAAACATTATGGTGTTTTTTCAGAAACATGACAATGTCTGTATAAAATGTGGTGGCCTCAGTTATTTCTCCTCAAAACCTTCACTGGCACAAATAACAACTTTGGATAAACTGACCAGGTGAGCTGGGGTTGGTGTAATATCCAGGGAGGATGGTGTAATATCCAGGGGAAATGGTGTAATATATTTGCTCCTGAGTATACAGTATATCAAGTAAATTTCTTGGTGATTAGCATAGGTGTACAAGGCGGGGGGGGGGGGGGGGGGGGGCCCCCCCAAAAAAATT
>CACRXK020000879.1:0-65199 GCA_902702795.2 Paramuricea clavata
CCCCATCCCTCGTGTAGCAAATCTGTTACCGTCATCAACCTTGTAACAAGGCGGTGATAACAACTTGTTCCAGATTTGTCACAACATTCTATAATATATCGACTTGACAACAACTTTCGGTTGCAACTTGTTTGCAGATCTTAAACAACTTGCGCGAGTTTTTACGTGTGTAGTCTAAACGGGGCTTTAGTGCCTGTGTTTATTGTTGTTCCAGGAATTATCTCCTCATACGTTTGTAACTACTGTAATTTTTACTTCGAGATTCGTCGAATTATTGGATTCGCGTTCCACCAATCTAAATCTTTCTACTGACGACTTCTTGAACGGTGTGACAAATACCAGCCCGTTATTAGAGTCGCGAGAAGTTTCTATTCTGGAGCAGATAAATTCTTTAATGTTTCCACCCTGAGATCATGTTCAACCTATAATTGAAAAATGAACACATGGTTTCACTCTACGAACATGAACCTCGTACGTTTTATACGTAGACCTCTAGAAAGAACCTGAGTGTGGAACTGATAGAGCTGCCCAGTGTAAATAAAGTTAGGTTCAGGCTTCCTCCTGTAACACTGGATCAATGCCGGGGATGGCCCTTATTGGACTTCTAAAGGGAGAACAGTTTAGAATCGATAGAATTATCCAGTATGAATAAAGTTATATTTAGTTTAGTCTAGGTTTCCTCCTGTAGCAACACTGGATCAACAAGAGATGACCCCTACTGAACCTCTATAGGGAAAACAGTTTAGAATTAACCGTTAGAACTATATCTAGTATAAATAAAGTTTTGTTATAGTTTAATCTAGTTTTCCTCCTGTACGTAGCAACACTAGGTCAATAAAAGATGACCCTTTGCTATATCTCAAGATCCAACGGAACTGATAGAGTGATCCAGAATAAGCTTCTGCACAGGGGCGTAGGAAGCATCAAAACATTGGGGGGGGGGGCACTTTTGGATATTGAAAAGGGCACCTAACAAATTTTTCCCAGAAATGTTGGCGACGGGGGGTGGGGAAGAAAAATTTCCTCGCCATACTATACCGAAATTGTACGTTTTTGACCAAATTGTTTTTAAAAACATCCAATTTCCAAACAAAAAGGGCACCTTTGATGTTAATTTAGTGTTTACAGCGACACTAGCTTGTACAAAAAGGACACTTTTCATCACAAAAACTACACTTTTGTTTCTTTTCAGGGGCTCCTACGCCCCTGCTTCTGCACGTCCACTGCACGTCTACCGTATAAATATTTTATATTGGATTTGAGAGAATTTTTTTTAGTCAGTGGACGTGTGAATTATAAGGGCTGTTGGGAATAACCAGCGACTATATAATATCATTCAACAGTTTATCTTAGACACTAAAAAATACCTGTGCTTGCGTTTCATCAAATTCTAAATGACCAATACCAGCTAAGGTCTGAAGAACCAAACAGCCGAAAAATTTCACACAAACTCCGTTAAATATCAATGGACATTGTATATAAACCTAAATAAATAGCATGTATATAAAAGTCTTGTTAAAATATTAAGACATATCAAGATAGTATAGATTATTATCAGACAGAAAATGCCTCTCTTATCTTTATAACTTTATTTATTAAGTTATTCTATATATACACTATATACAAAGACTTATTATAAATTTTTTGTTTTTGAAAGAGTCGCGGTTTACACGTGGTCACAAAATTTGATCGGAAAGATACTTAATTTGACCAAACAAATTTCGAAAATGTAAAACAGTAACAAATTATCGAACACTGATGAAATATTTGCCATATTACCGTTTGATTATCGACTAAAAATAACCCAGCAACGACAACGTACTCTAAAATTGTAGCAAATATCTTTCTTATACAAATCTTCACACAGGATTTACGTCAGCAATGGTTAACCACGAAAAAATGAAACGGAAAGCCCCATGGCAAGTTAAAAACCTTTTCTAATTATGGAGATCAACTCTTTGTCACTCAGTAAACGTGGTCAACCACATTGAAACCGCAAATGTCGTTGTATATTTCACAGCCAGAGATTCAAAACTTTTTTATATGCGTGACTATACAATCTACATATTATTTCGTTTATATATTGGTGATGTAGTGATGTACTGAGCAGAATATCAATGTCGTGTCCATTGGTATTGTTTGATCTCGCACTTTTGGCAACTAAAAACGATGTTTTATAAGGCGTCCATTGGTTCATGCCAAAACAATTTCCTGTAGAAGCATACGAATGCCAGCAAGCCCAACCCTACATAATTGCTATACCTTATGTATTTTACTCCATATAATAAAATTAAAGACAAACAATAGTCGTAGACCTACTTTTCCCATCTCACAACTGAAATCAACAAATTCTGATGAAGTATAGCGACTACCAGCAACTTTTGGAAAGGACAGGAGCAAGTGCACTCCATTGCCAATAAAACCCTGAAGAATGTCGTAAAAGGTGGATTTTAGTTCATTAATTAAACAATCCATAAATCATAACAGTTTTTAAAATTCATGCATCTTTAGCCAATTGTCTACTTTAAAATTTGAGATGTTTCTCATTCCAATTAGAACTGAATGAAACTTATATTTAGAATTTAAGAGAGAACTTTAAAAAGGTTCTAATTTCACTTTCTATTCAAAAACTGAAAGAGAACAAGTTATAATAATTAATAACAATATATATTGCACGCTTTGCAATTAAATTCAAAAGTATCAAAGAAGACTTTCATGTTCAGAAATATAGTGCAGTGTCAGACCACAAGTCTAACTTTGCATGACTGCAGTTAACCATAGCCTTAAAGGATGCCTCTGCATAAAATATACAATAAAGTTAAACATGTTATTAAGCCTTGTCAGTTGATCAAGCTATGGAACAGAAAGCCATTAATGCATTATATATGTATTTCAACTTTAATATTAACAGAGTCTTATATAAAAAGAAAAGACGTTTTATAAAATACTAATAAAAAGCGAAAACATTATTACAGACAGCTACGGATTGACGGAGAGATACAACTACCTAAAAAGTGATATGTATATATATATAAGCAGAATTGATCACAATAGGAAATTTGCATAGATAATTCTAAATTTTGAAGGTTTGTGAAATGTTTGAGCAAATAGACCTAAATCCTAATGTTAAACACTGAACCGAGTTCCCTCAAACATTTCTTACAAATCCTTCAAAACTTAGAATTTATACTTATGCAAAATTCCTATTGTGATCACAGAAACTTTGATAGTGTAGCCTAAAAATAATACATTATATTTACCAGGCTAAATATAATGTGGTGATGGAAATGTTTTCAGAGATGATATTCATGCCGACTATATATTTGTGAGTGTACTTACAATTTTACTGCTCCCTTCGTGGCATTCTGTACGAAAACGAACTCGTCTCTCTTCCAAACTGCAGTCACAATGATCTATGTATCTGATCTAAAAGACAAAACTATATGAATGATTTAAGCGCCAAAATTTTAAAATTGTTCCTACTACCCAAAATTTTCTTTCAGCTTTGTACAAGTTGTTCCAAACTCTGTTCACTAGAGAACGAAATCATTTCCGGGAGAGTGTGAGAGAAAGATACTTTGCCAACAGTATATTTTAAGATTAATAGTTTACAAATTAACGACAGTGTGACAACACATTTTTACAAAACGATTAATAAACAAGGGAGAACACAGATGACATTTTACGCAAGCTGGTTTAATTTTAAAAACGTTTATGGAGCATCATGTAATGTCTTTAATTTGTTCTGCAAGGATCTTGTACGGAAGTAAGTAGACTAGACTTAGCCAAATTTTAGGCTTGATTGCTCAATAGAAATATGTAGGTATGCATTTAAATTTGAATATTCAGAATGATCATTGAATTACTAATAATACAAATATGCCTGCTATAAACAAAATCTGCATGCTCTCGACATTTCCTATGATTATGCTTATAATTGCTCTTATTTTAGTCATTCCGCAATTTCGGTAGTTTTATACGAATTCAACAAAGTTGCAATTACAAAAGAAATCGAATCACTATAATACTGATATAGCAAATTTGTAACTAAAAAGTAAAATAGTTGATGGCGATAGAATGTAACATAAGACCAATTAATTCTTTTCTTGTATAATGTGCTTATTACGCCCGGTTCAACGGCAGACAACACGGCATGAAATAAGGAAAATCAGTTACGAAGAACCCAAGCTAAACTTAGACTATACTATATAAGTTTATGAACTACAATTTTATAGATCGCGATTGCACCAACCTCGGAATCTTCTTGTAACTGTCGCAACACGGGATCTGTTTCAAATTTAGCTCGTTGATTCTCTACAACACGGGGCATTTTCACAACTGCAAACTCCCAAGAGTGACAATCCCTAACGATTCATTATATTTGTGGTGGTCTAGAAAAACTCTATTAAAACACTCGACATACCGCACGATGACTTGAACATTTTCTAATTATTGGATTGAAGAGACGTCGTATACATAGCTATAACTAATAGATAAAATTAGTTCTTCTCAAGACACAAAGACTCATAGTCCTCAATAACCACTTCTGACTTGGTCTTGGAAAACGAACCAAAAGAGCAAACAAACATCATCACCAAGCACTTTGTAAAATAATCACGAGATCATGTACCGCCACATAGTGCGGTCAACCGCATTTTGCATTCCATGTTCACAGATGAATCCTGCTTCGACGGAAACTCGAATAAAAAAACAGCCAAATATGCAAGGTAATAACTACCCCCGGACGATATCGACGGTAAGTACCGTGTTCCAGTTTATGTAGGCGTTGAATATAATATTGTACTTGCACTAAAATCCCAACCCAAACTGATACTATTTGCGTCCACACCTTGCGCGCTCGTCGCCCATCCGTCGCGTTCGGTGTTCGCTCCCACCCTAATATTCCTAGTATCCATTGACAATCGTCATTACTCCCTCACTTAGTTACAGCCGTGAAAGGGACGAGCACTGGGGACGAGTGAGAAAAGAGTACTCGGACTCCAAGACGAAGGCATTCGCTCGGCGAAACGCCAAAGTATTGCCAATATCAGTTTTTCACGTAAGGTTAATTTCCATCAACATTTCTTGTGAAATAACTAAGTAAATAAAAGGACAGAATTTAGTTTTGTGTATACGATGTAATATGTGTATTTGTTGAGGTAATTTAAACGTATATAAAATTGAGAAAGATTTAAACTTTATTAAAAACACTTAACTCAAAAGCAGCCCGTATGGTTGTATCCTTCAAACAACTCTGTTTGTTTCGTTAAAAACACCACCGTCATGCTCACTTGTTTGACAACTAGCTCTCGATCCGTACTGAAAACTCCAGTGATATATTTATCCAATTAACACCACTGTTTTTTCCGGAAACAAATATAGAGGGTTAGTTAGAGTTAGATAAATATGCATGTATGATAAGCCTGTGCTCGTATTTATTAACACACTGCCACTTTTCAACAATACAAATAACAAGATTGGAAGAATACAGAATAGCAATAAATAAATAAATACAAGGTATGTATACCATCACTACCTTTTGAAACAAAGATGGTATTTGATAATTTTTTTACTATAAACTTCAAAACAATAGACAATAATCATAATTCATATAGACTGGCCTTGTGGAATTGTCCACCAATGTTGCAATTATAATACCCCGGGTTCCGGCCGTTCCATGTGGCAGCAAAGATTGCCCAAAGACAAAGTACGCTTTCTACCGAAAACACTGACGTTTATATTGTCAGCTTTACCGGCAACGGCAATATGAGAATCGTTGACCAAAACATATTTTTGAGCAAGTGTATTAGTTACTATTAACATCTCAAACTGCAGCCTTGTCGCCTGCATGTTTATCGTGAACTGGCGTTAATTTTCAGCCGAAGCGATGGCATGATGATTGATGGTGGTCAGTGTACGAAGAGTGAAAAATTACAGTAAATCTATTATTCTATTTATTTACCTCCAACTGTATAAGACTATACTGTATAGCACAAGACTATACTGTATAGCACATACAAAGCAAAGGCATCATTTTTCCATACTGATATAACTGCCAAATAACCACCATTTGTTCACGATAAAGCTTAGCGAAACGGCGAAACCGAACATGCTAGTGCGAATAATGCACTCACTGTCTTGCACGTTTACTGCATTTTGCGTGTGCAAGCAGGAAACATGCACTCGATCATGCTGTACGCTTGCGTTATTTTCGTGTAATGACTATACAATCCCATTGTGATTTTAAACCGTAAATGTTTTGTAAAAGTGTACTTGAAATAACACTCCAGTCTTGACGTAGCGCCATCGTAGCGCCATCGTGACGCTACGTATCGTCGAAATTCGAGAGACAATGGTCGAGTGATCTCGTAAGCTCTCGAATATTCACTTACGTGTCAGAGTCGGGCCCATGACGGCCGACGACAAAGCGACCAATAGCTACAGAGCGGAATACACGCTCGCAGTTTTAAAAGTTCGAAATTGCGTGAGTCCGTAAGGAGTTTGTCCTTCACCGCTAGCTTATGTATGCAATTGCCCGTACCAGTATGTTTACAGTTGCTACCTGCTCTCGCTGAAGAGTGTTTTGACTTGTAATGCAGCGTCCAAGTTTTGCATGCAACACTAGCTCGCTGCCGCTAACGTGAAAATGCCCCGAGTTGTTGCAAACCAGAACGAGAGGTTTCAGAATGATGATATATTTCAGAAACTATCGCGGGAGACTGAGGTAAGATCGCTGAAGTCTTGCGTAGATGTATCAATTTATATAATTAACATGCACGAAGGTATCATCGTTTTTTTATATCTGAATATAGCCGGATACGAATGTTACACTGCACGTACAGTATCCCTTATAAACTGTTCTCAGAAGTAGAACTAGTTCGTTTTAGAGATTTAGAAATATATACTGCTTTCTGTATCGATATACTTTTGCATAACTTTAAGCACAAATTGTACAGAATAGAATTGCAAAGAATTCACTGAAAAGATTCCTCGTCTGCGTTCGTGTTGGATACTTGTTCTCCGGATTTTATAAAATACAAATTAGCCGACCTTCACTCGTCTTCGAACATACAGGGCAATGTTTCATGAATGCTGCACAGAAACTATTACTGTAAAATTGAACCGAGTCAATTCAAGGAAGAATCGGCATTCAACATGCATGAGCTTGGAAGTTGCCAGTTTAATTCAAATTGCCAAGGAGACTAACGAGTAGATCATGATAATGGCTGCAGTCACTTTCGTTTTGTTCTGTGCAATATTATTGACTACTAGCAGTTACAGCCAGGCTTAGTACACAAAATATTTGGATGAAATACGAGGATAATTGCATGTCTGTGGCAGCTTAAACTGGCTTTGTCACTTTGAACGGCTGCAGTCTTTTTATAAGCTATTGTGCAATATCAGTTATTGATGATTCAATGTCACAGTAATACACCGAGAATATTAGATGAATAAAAAATAAATCTGTAAATAAATAAATATATATCTGTCTTTGTTTTGGCTGGATGAAAATAAACAAATGCTTTTACATGAATGAAATTAGGAATGATAAACGAACGAATATGATTCAAACTGCAACCAAGTAATAATCTCTCTAGCTCGAAGTTCATAGTTGGGTCAAGCTAACTTATTGACTGTTGTAATAGTTTTGATTTACTTCCCTATTTTATCATGTATAGTTTCCATGGAATTCCCCCGTAAATCTCTTCCCATGCCATGCAGTGATGCCACTAGCAAATAGAGATGTCCATATCACAGATATGTGTGTACATTCCGCATTATTAAAGTGCTGCTGTCTAAACTGCAGTATGTTGTCGTGTGAAGGCTACATGCAAGAAATATTATATTATTGTTTAAATCCCTTTGTTCACTGTTAACACCAACTTGGATAGTCTGACACAATTGGAGACATTTACAGCTGATTTCGTTATTCCCACGTCTGCATTCTGCATCTTGTGTGTGCATGTTGCAACGATGACGATGTACATGCATCGGTTTAAGTGTTATTGGAAAATTGTATACAAACACTTGTCCTCGAGCGAATCAAGAATGGCGAAGTGAGGGAAACTGGCTTTTCAACAAGTCTACTTGTAAAATTTCAACCGTTAACTGATTTTTCAGCATGCATACATGCACAGCAGGTAAATAACGCCTGTCAAGAAGCTCTTTAGGATTAATTAGAGAATTTTGAGTAAATTTTTAAGTTCGAGCAGACATCACTGCATTATACTGGTTATATAAATTAATGATATATAGGCTACAAAGAAAAATCTCAATGATTCATGTCAGTATTAGGAAAAGCATTTTCATTTAACCCAACTATCCTGTATTTCCTCAAACTGAAAGACCTGAACGGTTTGAGATTCAGTAAATCCTACATTTGTTGCCTTATTCAAATATGACAATCAGTCATGTTCGGCTCTAACGATAATGGCGCCATTACCATTGAAGGCTATAGAATTTCTACAGTTGAGTTGCGAGACAAAACTGCAGAAACCCTGCATTCAAATAAATAATAACACGTAGCAACAATGCATGATTACAAGTTCTGCAAATGAAAGATAAATGTAGTTCCGTTATCAGAACGCGTTTATTCTCTAATTAATATCACAGGTTGTGGATTTCAACAGTTTGCACGTTGCAGGCAAACATGTGTGTTACTGCATTACACACAGACATCAATTTCAAATAACTACATACGGTTTAAATATAATATATAAAGATTGTTTCTTATGACTCTCCAATACTAACGATCGCGTGTTTTAAACCTGAACATTCATATGGAAATGGGATGGCCAGGAAAAATAGTCATAACATCCACGGGGCTAAAAAGTACACCCCAGCCGATAACGTTCCCTATACACCCATGAGAACACACACTGCAGATGTATTGAAGTATATATTTGCCCAGGAAAAAGGAACTCAGGAAACAGGGATGAATATAACATGCATTATTAAAAAATGTCAAGGAAGAGGCATTCCAGTCAATGATAGACAGTAAAATATGCATGATGAGATTTGTTGTGTGAATTTCTTAACGATTAATCAGAGTCCACTAAAACTTTCGAAATTATTTGACATCTCTAAATGTCCTATAGAGCTCTAGAGAGCCCTAAACTTCAAGTTTAAAGTCCCTCCTTGGAGTTTGCATGGTATTCACCTTGGCTTATTATTTTATATATTGAGTTGGGGTACCACTAGTCAAGTGCAGTGTAAAAATTCCATGAAATTATAAGTATGTTCATTGATTGAAGACCATGACCATCTACCTATAGCTTGCAGCAGTTGGGTTTGACTTATTTCAACTATAAAACGTTGTATTTGATTACAACAACAAGCACAGCAAGTTCTTTCACATTGATAGCACGTATATTTGATACGAAATTACTGGATAGATAAAGCAACAAAAACAAAAACAACAACAACAACAACAATTCTTATTCTAACCATAATAGATTTTGACAATAGTTTTTTTTTGTGGATTGACTAGGTTGGTTATATTGGTAAAAACCTAGAAAAACCATAAGGGCTTATCAAGCTAGACAACCAAATCAACAATCTAGGCAACGAAATCTAGGCAACCAAATCAAGCTAGGCAACCAACTATTACTATTAAAAAATCTCAAAGAAGTGGCACTCTGTTCCAACTGATGACCTTGCAGATGCAAAATAATAATATAGAGAGTACTGATTTTAACTTTAAAGGAAACTGCTGTAGTATTATAGTGTTATACTTTAATATATCTATTATTTTCTAGTTCTAAATTAGCACTCATGCATTGTGACCAAGTTATACCTATAAAACTTTGCATATTACAACACCAAGAACAGCAATAGTTCTTTCATACTGATGGTACATATAATACATAGATTTGATGTGAAATAATACTGTAAAGATAAAGCAAATAGTTTACCATTATTATTATTAAAACAAATGTCAATGAAAAGGCATTCTGTTTCAATTGATGGTTTTGCATATGATTACCAAATATATAGCAACTGCATGAGAGAAGAGAGTTCATTGATTTTAAGCTTGAAGACAACTGTTAGATAGAACTGTTATTTTCTAATTTTAGAATAGCATCCCATTGATTGAAGTCCACTGATGACCATGTACTTTGCAGCCCTTGGGCTTGCCCTATTCCAACCAGAAAATTATTTATATTATAACAGAAGAACAGCATTTTTTTATTGACTGCAAATATAATATGTATGAAGATAGATATTAGATAATACAATATAAAGATATACCAAATAATTGCAATGAAAATTTCAGTATGAAAGATATATTTGATTTGAATAAAAATATTTTATTAATGGTGCATTTTGGCAAGCTTGGTAAATGCAAATAAAGAATATAAGTTTGTAGCTTATAAGTTATCTAGTTGTGTGCTTGGATACATTTTGTTCAGTATACTATATATAGTAACCTCTCTAAAGGTTTATTTTGTTTTCATGACCTAATTGAGATTGGCTAAATATGATTAGAAAAACTGGTTAAAATAGAGTTTATTTACACTTGATTTTTGTGCCTGCTTGCAGATAAAATACGTAGGTTACAGAGACAGGCCGTTAGAAGAACGTCAACTTCGTTTTCAAACGGAATGCAGAGAGGGAAATACTTCTATTGTAAGTACTTGCACTAGCTGTTTACTGTACACCCAATTTGGTCTCACACCTCTCTCCATTTCATATCCTTCTATGATAGCATTCTCCAGGGGAGTGATTTTCAGAGTGATTTTTAAACAATGCATAATAAAGCCATGCACTCACAATGTTAAAGAAATGACATCACAACAGCTAGTATATTTGTATCCTTTTTATGTCCTAAATTTATCCAGTGCTGTTTCTAATAACTGTTTATGGTTAACATATATATGTTTAGTTAATGTACTTCCTATAAAGAGCATGTGAAAATTGTTTTATTGAAACATATTATTGTACAGATTTTAAACCTCATGCACATGTGCAACCATGCACTCACAATTACATGTAATTAGAAAATAGAAGACGTTCAATAACAAGTTGTTCAACTAATTCACTGATAGGATCTCATTCTCATGCAATAGTGTCAATCATATTACTAAATTGGTGGGTTTTCCCTTATTGTTCAAGGCATTCACGGTCGTAGGAGTGAACATAGAACTGCTGTTTCCAAAGCAAGCTGACTCACAGACTGTTCCTCCAGAGAATGTTGACTTTTACAAAGAGAAAGATAAGGTATACCATTTCTCTTTTATACCTAATCTACAATTAGATGTACTGGCAGAAACTGTCACAAGAATGCTGCTTCATAAAAAGCGACGTTCCGAAAGGGGTTACTAGCGAAGGGCGTGTCCTCCCCATCACTTGTCCCAGATACTAATATCATCTTTCACTCGTCCCAGATACTAATATCTTCTTTCACTCGTCATATAGGTCTTTCTACGAAGCCTTTTCATAATGAATGGTGTTTGTGTTATATTTGTTGGCTGGTTAAATATAATAAAATTAGATGGAGTTGGATATCTGATGTTTGACGAAGACACAGCTAAGGTCCTTTCTCAATAATAATAAAAATAATGATAATAGTGATTTATTAGCGATTCCAAATTGAAATGGCTCTTCTATCACTAAATTAACTAAATTCTACATTAACAAGTTCTAGCTATATTTACAATGTGTAGCTGTGAAGAGTTAATAAATCTATACAGTACATTAACCAGTCACAGTACAAATTTCACAAAACAGATGTAACAAAACATAGTCATTTATACCCCGGCCCGAGCCTCTCGTGGGCAAAGTCTGTAAGATGGACTTTCACACTTGTTCTAAAAATGTTGAAATCTTTGCAATTTCGCAAACAATCTGGCAGAGAGTTAAATGCAGCTGCAGGACTGTCCTGATTAGTTCCCTTGTTTTAACGTCATAACAGTGAATGTGTGAATGGCATGGAGAACATTAAGAACTTCAAAACAATGAAGAGACAACATTGGAAAAAATAAATTCACGTGGTGTTTCCACAAACAAAAGTATTATATAATATTGGAACAATCGGATTACTAGATTGTCACTAGATGGCACTAATGAATATTATTCTTCAGCATGAAAAGAAACCATGTTTAATAGTTTCAAGTAGATTCGTATGACGATAAACATAACAACGAAAATGAATTTCTTTTTTGATAGGTTGAAGACGCCATAATGCGAGAAACTTTGAGAAAAGCAAACATAAAATTGGAGGAATTTCAAGAAAAATTAAGAAGCGAGACTTCAGAAGTAAGATGCTATAACTAATGAACTGTTCTAATATTTCCACCTAATCACAAGCTTCACACTATAATTTGTAAAATACAATATATATATATATATATTTAGGAACAGTTTCCAGTTATGTCATGTGCACTTCATAATCATAAATATAATAATGCATATTTTTCAAGCTCGCTCGGTGTGGATATACACCCAGAGTAACATCACAAGCATCATATTCACCTGAGTACACAACACCAACACAGAAAAAAAATCATAAATGTAGTTATAGTTTTCTGTGTCATTGGCTGCTTATCCTAAACCATTCAGGCTAAACATTGAAGAATATAGATCTTAGAGGTGTGCATCGGATCGGATTGGACGTTTATAACCCAACAATTGGCTAATGTTTAAAATCCGATCCGATCCGAAATTGTCTAATCCGAATCCGATCCGAGTTGTGATAAAGAATTCCAATCCGATCCGAAGAATCCTTTAACAAAATAAATTTCTCATTCAAGTTGAAATGTTTTAACCAAATAAATATAAAAACAAAAAATACATGTCAAAAAGCTGACAAAGTGACGTCCAATTGAAGTATCAAACGAACTGCAGCGACAACCGCAATAATGCTTTGATAAATGCATGGATAATTAATTCTTGCAATAATGCGTGGATAATTAATTCATAAGATAAGTTTATTTCGAATATCGAAGTCCGATCCGATCCGACTACGAAACAACTTTATCAATCCGATCCGATCTGAAATGTATATTTTTGTTCCGAAATCCGAACGAATCCGATCGGATTTGCACACCTCTAATGGATCTTCAAATCTCTGATCTTATTTCTCTATTTTTCACAGGTTCAGAACACGCGTATGTAGAGAAGATTATTTGGCCATCTATAAAATTACACACATGTTCTGTACGCGCACACATGCAAACAAATAATAAAAGTCAGAAAATTATAAAACACATAAAAGCTATAAAATTATCTTATAATATATAGCATAACGAAATACACACATTTTTTCCCTTTATATGTAAATATACTGAAAAGATTTTATTCTAATTAAATTATTATGAATATAAGATGACTCTATCTTATGTGTAAATATCTAATATGATCTAAAAAAACTGATTTTAGAAACAAAATGTGTGTGTATTTGATCAGCATTGCTAGCATTGCAGATTTTATGCCGTGTCAATCATCCCAGATATTAGTGAGTCCCCATACCGTCTTTCATCGTGTTTTTATATCATTATCAATCTTTAATTTGAATATATACATACATCAATTATCAAACTATTTTGGCTTGAGACGAGACAATTTTTTAATCAGATGCCAGATGGTAAAAAACATGAGTTTCACGCGTTTTCATCACTCGGTAAATTTGCATGTGCAAACATTTAAATTTTCCAATTCAAGATTGTACCAACAATATCTTCAGCTTTGATTAAGCAAATCCTAATCCAGATTCTATAAATCTAATCCCAACAGATTAATCTGAATGGAACTTCGGTGATGCATCACACATCGTATAGGTCCTTTACACATGCAATTTTTGCAATTCATATAATTGACTAGATTCAGTCTCAGCTGTTAATACAATGATACTAGCAAAACACGAAAGATTTATAGAAAATGACAGAAAGTTTATGCCGATTACGTAACTGATAAGCTGGACTCTGAACGTCATCACAGAAGACACAGAAGGTTGTGAATGACATACTAATTAATGCTTTCGCTCGAAACGCCAAAGTGCTCCTAGGCCCCCCTTCTAGTCATTTTCAGGTATAGTTTATATGAACTACATAAGTTTATATACTGAGCAATGATGACGTTAAGTCTATGAAGGCATGACCCACGACTTACCTGCAGTACATGTGAAGTACACAATTGGTGCATGACATGTATTTACATTGCCACTGATGAGGCACGAGTCCAACAAACTGGATAATTGTATGAACTGGACCCCGTTAAAAAGATACTGCTTCTCGTAATCTTATGATGCGTACGTTAATTTTAAAGTACTTGGCATTCATCGACATCACCTATCAATCTATCATTGGTCATCACCCATGGAGAACAGCCACAATCTTGTTTACAAAAAAGGAAGTGGTTAATTTAAAATCAAAATTCATGAGAGGCGTCGAGAGCGTCAAGGACATACAAAGTTGAGATAGAGGAATTTTTTGGTTTACCAAAAGCCCCAAAGAAGAAACAATAAAAAGATACATGCGTGTATAATTTTTACGATGTATCTTATCGGTGTATATCCTATCTGCACAATAAGCAATTCCATTCTATTTCTCCCTTATTTTAAATAAACCAACTTAGGCTTAGCCCTTCCTTACTTACTTCGTAATTTATTAGAGACCTTAAAATTGATGTTTATGCCAGATCGAAATAAAGACCCTAAATATATAGCTATTATAAATTCATGCTTCAATATTAATGAATCATATTAATGAATCTAATGCACAAGTTGTCCTAACTAATTTCGAACAGCTGACATGCAGGTGACCTCAAAATACGATCTGAAGTTAGCCGCTTCTGGTCAGCCGTAATCGTCAAAGTCTACCATAAGATCGGTATAACATATAAAAATAACAAAAACAACTAATATAACAACAACTTCTACGTTTCATGCTATTGTATTAGGGTCTTATTACAGGCTAGTTACGGAACTTATAACATTTAATGGTTTTATTGCTGCGGAGCGAGCGAGCCTGAAGCGAGCGAGCGTAGCAGCAGCCTAGTAGAGAGGGGGTTTTGAACTAAATTTTATTTAGCGCATGGAATTGTGGTCGTTCTATGCGCAGAACACAAATTTTAAACTCGCTCGAGTCTTCGAATTTTTATCGAATTTCTAAAGCTTTTGCAAATCTAATGTTACGCTTACATTTGTTTTGGACTTTGGCCACTGTCAGTTCTATATTTTCATAAAGTTTTGGTTTCTTAGTGTGATAAATCTGTGTATATAGTTTATATGTGGTAAATGCGCCTAGCAGTAAACAGACTTGATATGAAATCTGATCTTAATTTACCTGTATGTCAATGAGACGCACATGTTTAATATCTGTCACCTCTGATTGCCCTTTAAACCCCTGGTCTTTGCTACTTCAATATATATTGCTTATTCTCAGTTCCATTCACAGCTCACTAGTCGCTGCGAGTAATCACTGTGCTTGATATAATTTGTGCTGTTTACTGTAGTTCTATTTGCTTTTAATGCCCGCAGCAATCCCTACCTTGCAGGTACCCCAGTTTCGATATATTGTCAGTACATTCCTGTGGTGAACCAGAGTCCGGAAACTATCCGGAAACGACAGGGACATGACATCACAAACGGGAAGTGTACTTTAATATCGCGTGCGGTATACCGTTTGAACTCGCGTGCGGCAGAAGTACAATACCGTGCGATAAAAACTTTCTTAGCAGGAAAGGAGTTTGTGGCCAACCACAGATGTCATCGTGTTTACCAGGAAATTGGGCTAAACAGTTTCTTCTTAAATAGGTTCTTATTTTCTTAAAAAAAAACCGACTCGGTAGGTGCGGTATATAATTTATATAAATGATGTACAAATGATCTAACAGTCCATGATGCTGGAAAACATTGCTTAGTATTTTCACTGGAGAAATACAATTATTTGTTGTTGTGTTCATATGTACATGTTATTTATCAGAATGACCTAATTTGCTTAAAGTGACTATATCACTTGTGGGACCTTTATGGATTTGAAAAGAGCGTGAAAAGTTAGTTAATCAAAAGCTTTTTTGATTCAGTGCAATAGTTTTGAGGAAACAAGCCTTTAGACAACGGACTGTTCCTGAGTCCCAGCCTCCTGGGGTCTAAACACGGGCCACGGCTATTGAATTTGGCCTTTTTCGAAACTGTCCATTGTGCATAGGAGCCTGGGACTCAGGAACTGTAGGTGGTTTTAGGGACATGTATCTTCGAAATTATTGCACTAAATCAAAAAACACGTTTGAACTTATTAACTAACTTTTTACGCTCTTTTCAAATCCATAAAGGTCCCACAAGTGATATAAGCACTTTAAGAGTTAATGCCATGACGTCATGTGTAAGTCGTGTGCAATGTACATTTACAAAAGGTAGAGGTATAAAATTACATTGCCTAAAGGCTCTTATAGATAAGCTCGCAAGAATTTACCGCAGAGAAAAATAGTGAAGAAATTAATCCTCTCACATGGAAGACAGAGTTGACAGATATATTTGCAGAACTGCAATTCGATTCCACGTCTCTTCTGATACAGGGTTAGCTGATTAAATAAGGCTGATTTCAGTTGAAATCGTCGTTTTCTTTCTTCAAATCAACAAAATATTGAAAAAAGATAAGACATACAGATACAAATACAATACAAAATATATGTATATTTTGTCCAAATTACGCTTCGTTCACAAATTCGAAACGCACCACATTAGTCCGGATTAAACGGGCCTAGTGTGAGTTGGCAGTCACACGAGCTTGTCTTACCTTGCTGTTCTTAATGCTTTCCCAACACTAATACAACATAGGTGTGAATGGAGAGAGGAACAGGACTTGCGTCCCAATTGACACCTATCATGTATTCACTAACATGTATTCTATTTAAGTTCAGTAAAACATAGTTGGAACACTCATAAAAGTATAAGACCTTATTTTTGTTAATCTATAGAGCATGAAATTTCGCCTGTAACAATGACATGCAGCTGACCTCAAAATACGATCTGAAGTTAGCCTCTTGTGGTCAGCCGTAACCGTCAAAGTCTACCATAGGCATAAGATCGGTACAACATATAGAAATAACAAAAACAACTAATATAAAAACAACTTCTACGTTTCATGCTATTGTTTAGGGTCTTATTACAGGCTAATTACGGAACTTATATTAACATTTAATGGTTTTATTTCGATATATTGTCAGTACATTCCTGTGGTGAACCAGAGTCCGGAAACTCTCCGGAAACGACAGGGACAATGACATCACAAACGGGAAGTGTACTTATCGCGTGCGGTACTGTTTGAACTCACGTGCAACAGAAGTACAATACCGTGCGATAAAACGTTTCTTGGCAGGAAAGGAGTTTGTGGCTAACCACAGAGGTTCTGATGTCATGGTGTTTTCCAGGAAATTGGGCTAAACAGGTTCTTAAATAGATTCTTATTTTCTTAAGAAAAAACACTGAAGAAATAAGAATATTTGTTGTTGTGTTCATATAGACATATTATTGATCTGAATGACCTAATTTGCTTAATGCCATGACGTCATATGTAAGTCGTGTGCAATGTACATTTACAAAAAAGGTAGAATCTGAGTAGAGGTATAAAATTACATTGCCTAAAGGCTCTTATAGATAAGCTCGCAAGAATTTACCGTATAGAAAAATAGTGAAGAAATTAATCCTCTCACATGGAAGACAGAGCTGTATATTTGCAGAACTGTAATTCGATTCCACGTCTCTTATGATACAGGGTTAGCTGATTAAATAAAGCTGATTTCAGTTCAAATCGTTGTTTTCTTTCTTCAAATAAACAAAATATTGAAAAAAGATAAGACATACAGATACAAATACAATACAAAATATATGTACATTTTGTCCAAATTACGCATCGTTCACAAATTCGAAACGACCAGCGGACCACATTAGTGCGGATTAAACGGGCCTAGTGCGAGTTGGCAGTCACACGAGCTTGTCTTACCTTGGTTAGCTGTTCTTAATGCTTTCCCAATACTATCATGTATTCTATTTAAGTTCAGTAAAACATAGTTGGAACACTCATAAGACCTTAATTTTGTTAATCTATAGAGCATGAAATTTCGCCTGTAACAATGCGTGACTACCAACTCGGCATCAACTTTCAAAAACTCTCAACAGCTTTAAGGCCATGTTACATAAGGCAATTTTTGCTGCAACTTGTGAACGTAACTTACAACACACACTAACCTTGTTATGTAAAAGCAAGGCCGGATTTTGCATGGTAGAAATGGCGGTGGGGGTGGGAAAAATTAGGGGAGGTGCAGTGATCTAGTCCACGGCCCCCATAGACCACGCCCCCACGTGACGAATGCATGTCGAAAATGCGCAAGGCACGAGGGAAATGAATTAAAAATATCAGGAAAGCAGCCCGCGTGCTCACGGATTTTCTGTCAATAATAGCAACTTCGCTCTACGTCCAAAATTGCGTTGCAAGTAAAATTGCCTCGTGTAACTAGTTATTAATTTAGAGTACAATATTAATTAGGATTACATTAATTTATAATTTATCTTACAAAACTTTACAAATACTACACACTATATCTACTTTGGGCAATCCTACGACAATCATATATACAACTCGTACGAGGGCCAGCCTCTGACGATGTACAGCACATGTCTTCAAATGCTTTGGCAGCAGAGGCAGCCTCGAGACTTCCATGCTTGCGTCTTAATGTTTCTCGTAGAAAATCGTCTTCTATCTATGAAACAAAGATTTGACGTCATAGCTTCTGTGCATGGAGACGAATTGTCTTGTTTGTGGCAAACACAGCGTTTATTTAATTGACGTTTTTATACGCTAAATCCAATATTTTAAGAGACACTTGAAACTTTATAAGGAAGTTCGTAAACAAATTAGCAACCCCCTTGTCATTACTAACACTTAACACAGTCACGGGATCGTAAGCTAACATTTAGAATTTAATAGGTGAAACTGTCCTCGCTTGAGGTTCAGTAAAGATAATTTTTCTTGTTCCAGTATTACTACAGGACAAAAATAACTTGCTTTGCACGGAATAGCTCTATCAGTTCTGGACTGTTCTTCCTAAAGGTCCATTTTAAGGCCTTCCCTTCTTCATCTAGTATACCGGACTATAAGTTCGAAACTGCATGTTCTCTCTAAAAGTCCAGTAACAGCCACCCTTCAGTTCAGTGTTACTACAGAAGGAAATCTGTGGACTAACTCTATTTATATACTATACTGGTAGTTCTATCAGTTCTAAACTGTCCAGTAACGGACATCTCTTATTGATCCATTATTACTACAGGAGGAAACCTAGAATAAACTAACTTTATTTATACAGTGGAGTTCTATCAGTTCTAAATTGTTCTCCTACAGAGGTCCAGTAAGGGTCATCTCTTATTGATTCAGTGTTACCACAGGAGGAAACCTAGAATAAACTTAGAATAAACTAACTTTATTTATACAGTGGAGTTCTATTGATTCAGTGTTATTATACAGGAGGAAACCTATAGACTAAACTAACTTCAGTTATTCAGTGGAGTTCTATCAGTTCTAAACTGTTCTCCTACAGAGGTCCAGTAAGGGTCATCTCTTATTGATTCAGTGTTACCACAGGAGGAAACCTAGAATAAACTTAGAATAAACTAACTTTATTTATACAGTGGAGTTCTATTGATTCAGTGTTATTATACAGGAGGAAACCTATAGACTAAACTAACTTCAGTTATTCAGTGGAGTTCTATCAGTTCTAAACTGTTCTTCCTAGAGGTCCAGTAAGTCCGTCTCAAATGTCCAGTGTAACTTCAAGAGGAAAGCTAGAGTAGGCACCTTGCCTCCCCATGTAACTGAGGTGTAATCAGATAACTGGATATTACAGGAATGGATCAAGTATAGAATCATTGCAGACACAGATATTCTCTAAATTGTTGTTCTTCACAGTGTTATATACTTGTACTTACAAGTGTATTACTAAACACCAGTATTCTAGCGATTTATGGCGGTAAATACCTGCGCTGATTCTTCGTCAAATTCCAAACTTCCAAAACCACGTAATCTTTGCACGTCTAGCCAACCATAAAATTTGACACAAACACCGTTGAAGATTAGAGGGGCTACCAAAAACACCTGAAGATGGAATAAAACATAAACTTTGCCAGAAATCGTGATTTGTGGTGGTGTGGTTGTGTGTTCAGAAGATTAAGTAGAAATCACTTGTTGAAAGACTAATGTCGCACTCGAGAATTAAATCCACAGTCTCAGGTTCTAACGAACTAATGCTCAGACCAGCGAGCTATTTCTCAGAAACTCCAGATATTGTGTTCACACTTATAGTATATAATATCATATATCTGTAAAGCTCGTCGTAAGAAACTACACAGTCTATACACTCTACAGCCAACAAAATACAAGTCATACTATTGCAAAAATCATGTCCTTTTTATGATAAAAATTTCAAAATAAATAAAACACGAACGCCCTTGACCTTGTCCTTATAATATATAGAACTCCATGTAATGACTTCAACGCTCGGTATGATAAACGGCTGGTGCTTTATTTTTTTTTTACAATTACATAACAATTGAAGGGTCAGACAACAGTGAACAGAACAAATAAAGTCCTAAATTAAGTTAATATTTTGCTTCCCATTCAAAGAGTACGAGCAAATCGAAGCACTCTGCTTAGACAACGTTGATTTTTAAAATTACTTCGTCAATTAACTCATAAGATGGGACGTTTTTTTAACCATTTAAAACATTCACAGTCCGTGCTTTATATCAGATATGAAATATGATAAAACACTCCTGCATGCTCGTGTTTTAAACAGTACATCATTACACTAACTACACTGTGATTGCATGTCAGTTGTACGAGTCAAAATTCCATAAATATTATCATAAATCTTCAGACAATTACCTTTCCTGGCTCTCGCAAGAAGTCTACGTACTCTGACGAAGAGTATTGAGATTCCAAAGATTTTGGAAAAGACAGCAGCAAGTTGACGCCATTTCGGAGAAAACCCTATCGTGGGAAATGGCAAATAAATTCACATTCCCTTCATTATTATAGGCTTTATAGCCTATACTTATAGAAATATACCAAAGATTACATTATAAGGAATATGGAACATGTTCAAAATAAGAAAAATGCATGTAAATAAGAAAAAATGATATAGTATAAACACTAAAGTTAAGCTTGAGGGAAGCTTGTGCGGGTTTGGGGTGTATGTATAGTATAAGCATTTTAACTGGAATTCGGCGCCTTTGCCGTAATTTCCAAATATACGATTTCAAGACATGAAAATGTACAATTAAATAGCCAAAGTTCATGCAGTTAAAAGTTTCAAAATAATTTCAGAAATAACGTAAATCATACCAGTCGCTTTCAATTGCGTGGAAGTACATTGCATGGAAGTACATGCGAGTTGCATGAGAATCTGGGAATCACGCGATCTTCATGCCCTTGGTTAGCTGTTCTTAATGCTTTCCCAACACTATCATGTATTTATTTAAATCGACAGTAGTTGGAAAACGTATCAATACTCATCTCAATTCTTATTTTGTTAATCTAGAGCCTGAAATGTAACTTGTAAAAGCCGATTTCTACTACACAACGCGTTTGCCTAAAACTGTCGCATGCAACCTGCTTACAACTCGAGTTATATACTGTGTAAATCAAGCACACAACTCGCTTACGTTGTTGTAGATATCGTGTGCTTGATTTACACAGAAGAAATCAAGTTGTAAGTAGGTTGCATGCGACAGTTTTAGGTATTGGATGATTCCAACTCATAGTATAGACTATATAAATTTTGATCTCGGCAAGAAGAACAAAATCCATCACCGCAATTAGAAAGCGCAATTTAAAATTAGTAAAATTGCAAAGTTTGGTTGCGAAATGTTGTAAAATGAGGAAAATATAGCCCTACGAAATTTGCAAATTTTGTATTAATTTGTATTACGCACGGGAAAATGCACCACTTTCGGCCCAAATGTGGTGCACTTTCCCGCGCGCAATGCAAATTAATACAAAATTTGCAAATTTCGCAGGGCTATATATTTTCCGCATTTTACAACATTTCGCGGCCAAACTTTGCAATTTTACTAATTTTAACGTGCTCTTCCTAGCTGTGGTGATGGATTTTGTTCTTCTTGCCTAGATCAAAATTTAGTCTATAGATGGAATCGTCCATTCGCGGTGATTGCAAACTCTCAGTCAACTCTTCGTCCTCGTTGAACCAAGGCTTATCAGCAGCCGGAATGAACAAAGACAAATGATTAAATGGACAACGAAAATAGCTTACTATCTTGCAGCTTCCATCATAGCAATCTGTACAAAAACGTATCCTTCTTTCTTCAACAGAACAATTATAATATCCTGTGTATCGGATCTATATAACAATGTGCATATAATTATACGTGTATAGTTCCTACATATAGGACCAACACAAATACATGTACAAGTTTATATCTTGTGATCCATAGTGACAGCGTTCTTATAAATTTAACTCTTCAATCATCTCAAAAACACTAATCATATTTGCCATTTGGTGACACAAATGAACGTAAGGTTTGTGTATACATTAACAAGATTTTATATCAGATAAACAAGCCCCTTCACGGTCATGATTTTGCTAAGTTCGTACAAACACGGATATAGTTGAAACACAGTCAGATAATAATTACTTTCATTTACTTGAACTGTTGTACATGCATGGTATGTTATGTTCAAAATATAAAAGTAATGCTGTACCACTGGAATTGTGATATCATTTGGTTTTGGCTGTATAAGGTTGTTTACTTCTGTATAGTTTATTACCGGACTACAAATTCGTCCGCCCTACCGGACTACAAATTCATTGATCTCCAATGCCGGAATCAGTCAACAAACAGGGCAATAGCAATCATCAACAAAAAAATAATCTACATCTTTATGCTGTACATTAACAAGTATTTATTCATGCATGTGTATGCTGTCTAGTGAGGTTTGTTGATTTTCTATCAAGTGGTCAATAATATTACAAACAATTATAATATAGACACGATTAAAGAACTATTTCAAGAAGCTATCGTGCATCAACGACTGCACGCTTGCTTTATTTGCCTTCAATAATTGAAAACATATACTCACCTCAGACTGAGCTTGCAGCTGCTTAAATAAAGGGTCCGTTTTGAATTTTCCCAATTGATCTTCAACGACACGAGGCATGGTTAACGAGCTGTGGTTTACCCTGCTCTAAAAATGGCTGTCGTGGAGGATATGGCAGTTACAGATAATTTAATGTGTAAAGGTCAGGGGTTTGTAGTTGATACTGGTGAACAGTGGGTTGTTGACATGAGAGCATTAAAATTGTCAGCCTTGCAAGGACAACGCAGTCTAGATAACGACAGGCTATAACACATGCATGATACACTGCTATATATGAGGGATATACTTCACGTATTAAGTTGCCGGAACAACGGTGATTCTGGTTAACCGCAGAATGTTAGTTTATAGAAATACAACCGGCCGGTATCGAGTGTCCTGGTGTTTCATGTAATAACATACGAGGGTAAACAAAATATTATCACAGAATCAATATGGCTTTAGAGAAAACAGATCCACAGAGCTTGCAATTAGTCAACTAACTAATAAAATTACTAAAGCAATTGATCAAGGAGAATACACAATAGGTATTTTTCTAGATTTGTCCAAAGCCTTTGATACTATCAATCACAAGATTCTGATTCAAAAACTCCAACATTACGGTATACGCGGAATAACTCAACAATGGTTCTTAAATTATTTAACAAACAGAAAGCAAATAGTTAAATATAATCAAACTAGATCAGAAGAGATGGTAATAAAATGTGGTGTTCCACAAGGATCTATACTTGGACCAATATTATTTCTGCTATATATAAATGATATTGAGTATTGTAGCAAATTGCTTTCATTTATATTATTTGCAGACGACACGACTATATTTCATAGCAACAGCTGTCTTAAAACACTTAATACTATTATCCAAACTGAATTAAATAGAGTGGTTAAATGTAAATATTAAAGTTATCCCTAAATATGAAAAAACCCCGAAATTTATCTTATTCAGATCTTCAAATAAAAAACCTAAACTGGACATGAAAATTAATATAAACAATGAGGAAATTGAACAAGTCAAATAATATACTATACGTTTCTTGGTATTATTATTGATGAATGTTTGACCTGGAAAGATTATATATATTAACAAAATAGTGAAATTGATAACAAAAGCCTCCGGAATAATAGCAAAAATTAGACATTATATGAGTAGAAACGCGTTAAAACTAATTTATTATGCATTGGTCTATCCATATCTTATTTACGGCAATTTGGTGTGGGGTAATACCTACAACAGCAGAATTCAAACAATTATGAATATACAGAAAAAAATTGTTCGCCTAATGACATTTAATTCGTATTTGGAACACACTAAGCCTATTTTCAAAGAATTAAGACGTTTTGAAGGATTGGACATTGGTAAGAAATATTTGAGGACTGACTTAGTGTTTAACACTGACGAGAGTTGACGGTCACGCATTGTTACAGGGCACATTTCAAGCTCTAGATTAACAAAATAAAGATTTGATGAGTGTCCCAACTATGTTTGAACTTAAGTAGAATACATGATAGTGTTGGGAAAGCAGACAGCTAAAACCAAGATCGCGTGACTGCCACTAACTCTCATGCAGCGGTGAAGTTAGCCTTGCGAACAGGCTCTCAAGCTGAATTGAGAGCCTGCATCGATGACTAATGAATTTGAATATCTGCCCCGTAACGTTCGTTTTTCCAAATATGGAATGTCTATCCTTATATGGTGTTGTTTACAACTTTCGTGCAAACTAAATTTAGACCGTACAGTTTATACTGTTTTTCGAAATATAAGATATTCAAGCAAAAGTTCAAATGTTTTAAATACTGTTTTCTCAAAACAGAACATTTCGTGCTTTGAGATAAGACCAATTTGATCAGTTAATGTGTTTTTTATGCATAGTGCTTCAGCAGTTGACATATATAGAGCTCAGCGGAAACATATAAATTATAGCATCTGACCAATGAGAATTTCGCGTCACGATTTGAGACGCAGATATTCAAATTCATTAGTCACCGATGCAGGCTCTCAATTGAGCTTGAGAGCCTGTTCGCAGGCTACGGTGAAGTGTTTTCCTTGGGCACTTGAAATTCATCTATGCCTGTGGAGCCGAACAAAAAGACATGCGGTTTCAATGATTGAGTATAAACATGTGTGGTAAAATAACAATGAAAACTCGGTTTTGAGGTATACAGTTTAAAGTTTACACACGTATGATGTGTCCAGGTTGAAATTAAAGTACGCAGGTGTCCTGCACGGTTGAAATTAAACTGTTTAAAAAGTTTTTGTTACAATACAAACGTATGGTCTTACTTTATTGAAGGTATAATTAAACACATGCTGAGCCGCCGGCGGATGATACGACAGATATTCCTGTAAACGACGAGTGATGAATTGTATATGAAATAACATTGAGTAATGGCAGTAATTCAAACCATCAGTGATAAGGTTATTGATCTACAATAATCAGTTCGAAACTGTTTGAAGCAACAGGAAACGCTTGTTAGGGGCCACCTGTGGCGCCACAGATATAGGTTTCGGCATGCAATTTCTCCGACAAAAACGGCACTGATCTCTATATAAATAGTACTGCATGCATTCCATCTCAATTTTTGTCCGCAAAAGTGATTTTTGCTTGCTAAATTATACATCAAATTGCTTCAAAGGGGCTGGTCTATCTTCGGCACAAGTTTGGATACTTTGGCTAAGTATTTATCGAGCAATTTGTTATTTTCACTTTGAGGATTGATGGTCAAGACGTAATATATGAACAACGAGAGCGAGTGTTTCACCGGGATATCCAAACACGAGAAAACAATGTATGAAAACACGAGCGCGAAGCGCGAGTGTCTTCATACATTGTTTTCAAGTGTTTGGATATCCCGGTGAGACACGAGCTCGAGGGTTAGGGTTGAATCGAGACGTAACAGAATGTGAATAGATTTGAATAGAATTCTTAACCAAGCATAACGTAATTAGGAATTCTATTCAAGTAATTTTGCATCCGTAATTAAGATATTTGATGAAAACACTAGTGACTTTCATCAAGTTTCACCGGGTTATCCAAATGGCATCTTGTGATCAAATAGGTGATTATCATTGGCTGAGAATTATTAATGAATTTGAGAAATGTTCTAGGAAATGCTTTATATTTAGCGACTCAATCAATCTTCTATCTTTGACACTTTGTTGCAGGTTTGGATACTTTTGCCAAAGCATTTATGGAGCAATTTGTTACATATAAAGGGAAGCCGATTTTTGGCAAATATATACGAAGTTTTTCCGAAAAGCTATACTGACTAACACGAACTTGTATTTCAAAATATTACAAAAAGTACAATTAGCAACCTAACGCTCAATAGAGTGACCTTGTTACAAACATTCCCCTGGAATCATGCACGAGGTCAGACAACTGTTTAATGATCTGTAAATTAGCACAGACTATGTCTATACGCTATACCGTATCCATTGCTTGTTCATGGCAGCGAACAGTTATACCTATAAAGATTGTACTCAATAGCGTATCCATTGCTTGTTCATGGCAGCGAACAGTTATACCTATAAAGATTGTACTCAATTTCTAGTTATCTGTAAATTAGCACACAATACATAGATCTCGCCACGCTGCTTGTTTATAAGAGTAAAAATCGTATCTAAAAACTGTAATCTAATTTATTTCTTATAATAAATACAAATTTCTACATTTCCACTTTGAATTTTTTCTATGTACATGTTCACGCTTCAAGCGTTGTAATAATGTAGCCAATCACAATATTTATTGCACAAAGATAAGCTGTTCGTCGTGGTTTCATAAACACCAGCCAAGTATAAGCGCGCAGGTCAACAAATTCCAACGCGAACGAGTTCAAATTGACACCCTACGTGTACTTCAGTATTTTTAATACCTTTTGTCGGCAGCACTGCATTGCCTAAACATTCCTTGTACAGAATAGTCCAGAAAAATACAATTCTGATTTCTTGGCACATTTGTAGAATGCATGGTAATGTAGCAAATTAAAACAGCTTTCACCAGTAAACGATTCCTCCATATCATATTATATAGGAAAGCCTGTTCGCAGGCTATAATACCACATAGATCTATGCCTTTCTTTAATAGGAATGTTCGGTACGAGACTTTTCCGGTATCGGTATACCGGAAATATTACACCGATATTATCGGTACACCGGTTTTTCGCCTTTCAAATTAGATAGGAAAATAAAATAAATCGATATTGGTTTCAATATCGATATTTTCGGTATACGGAACATTCCTACTCTCTTAAGGTGGCGAAGAGCCTGCATAATCAGCGGAAAATATTAATTTCATTGCAATAATCTCAATTTGCAATTTCTTGTCAGGTTTGTAGAATGTAGTATGTCCTAAAATAAAGCAGGTTTCTCCAGTGTTCGATAAACGACTGCATCGGAAACACTGCTTTGAAAGGTGAAAATATTCTTTTCCACTAAATTCCAGGAATTTCTTTTATCATGTCACGCAGTGTTTAGTATGAAGATGTGATTGACTTGAAATGTCAAGCATAGGCGTCGAAAGATCGATAAGTGGGGGGGGGGACTATATTCATATATTCGTGTTCTGCATTATTAATTTCTTTTGAAATCGATTGTTTTTAATGTCTGTGAACACGAATATATGAATATGGTCCCCCCCCACTTATCGATCTTTCGACGCCTATGACGTCAAGTAATAAATAACGTATGTGATTTAAGGCTTGAAATTGTCGGCTACTTCAAACAGCGTAGCAGCATTATACTGAATGTAGTGGAATGAAAACAGGCCACTAAAAACACGACGCCAAATTAAAGTATCCAAAATGTATATGATTCTCAGTCTGATATTGCCACAACCCATCGAACATTATCGGCGTAGAAACGTAGCAGAACTCACTGATAAAATTCTGTGGTGGACTAGATCACCTATTCTCTTTTTCCCGAACTGTAACAGGAAGGTGTCTCGACAAACGTAGAATTGTGAAGAATTTTGAGATCGAATGGATAAACTATCCAGTGTTTTTGAAAGAGGGTATTTCGGGCACCAGAAAATGAGCACACAAATGTTTTCACGCAAAATAATACCGGGTACCTTTACTTCGCCGCGATGTTATTTTACTCCAGTGAGGAGAAGAGAAGTGACAGTTCACGATACAGGCTCCCACTTCTGCCCGGAACGTTCAACTTGGTTTGGACTACTCCACGTAATGACATCAGGTGCGCATGACATGTCTGGCATTTTTGAAACCTAATGAATTGACAGTTTTCATGAGCTACACACGTAAACATCTCACAAGTTGTTACAAATCTGTAAACAAGTTGTTACAAATCTGTTCACAAGCTGTCAACAAGTTGTGTTCGCACTGCTTGTTCCCAGTTGTTGGAACAAGTTCGGGACAAGCTGTTAACGACTTGTAACAAGCTTGATGGCATTATCAGACTTGTCACAAGGTAACACTAACAAGTCTGATACGGTCATGATATAACAAGAATGTTACAAGGTTGACGACGCAAGGTTGTAACAATATTGTTATATCATGACTGTATCGGACTTGTTGGAACAACTTTGTAACAAGCCTGATAATATCAACAAGGTTGTTACAAATTGTTAACAGCTTGTTCCAAACTTGTTGACAACTTGTGACAAGCAGTGCGAAGACAACTTGTCGACAAACTTGTTACAATATTGACATTTTTGCGTGTGTACACACGTAAAAATCTCACAACTTGTCAACAAGATGTGTTCGCAACAGGCTTGCAGCAAGCTGGTCAACAAGTTGTAACAATGCTGTTATTCTATCGAGTTGCCATAAGGTTGTCACTCACAACTTGTCGAGAAATTGTTGAACTGCAGGACGATAACAAGTTGTTGGAACAACTTGTAGCAAGTCTGTTAAGCTCAACAATCTTGTAGCAAGTTGTCGACAAGCTGGGAACAAGCAGTGCGAACACATCCTGTTGACAAGTTGTTGGAACAGCATTGTCACAACTTGTCAACAAGCTGGGAACAGGCCGTGCGAACACATCCTGTAGACAAAAAAAAAACACATTTAACTACTAGTTCTAGTCCCCAAATACTCACCGTTCCTCTCGGACAACGTCAACGCCAACCGCTACAGGAGGAGCAGCCATATTGCTTTTTATGACAGGAGCGAAATTTCTGAGCACAAGTTTGACGACAGATGCTCCAGTTTGAATATAACTAAACAACATATAAACATTTTAACAGGATTGTACAATAAATGATTGTGATAGTCGATAGATAGTGAGTGATGCTAAATGGTGATAAAATATCATTGTTGATAGTGGATGTTGGTAAATTATACTAGATTATATGGCAGTGCATTTTTTAAACGTTTTACAGTGGGGGGGGGGGGGGGGAAGGGGCAAAACCAAGATTAGGGCCTAGTGTGTGCTCCCCAGAGTAAGATTTAGGTCACTCAGGGTAAGGTTAGGGGCCAGTCTGACGCACTAATTACACACGTAAAAATCTCACAACTTGTCAACAAGACGTGTTCGCAACAGGCTTGTAGCAAGCCTGTCAACAAGTTGTAACAATGCTGTTATTTTATCAAGTTGCTACAAGGTTGTCACTCACAACTTGTTGATAAATTGTTGAGTTGCAGGATGTTGAGTTCAATAACCTTGTAGCAAGTTGTCAACAAGCTGTTGACAACTTGTCAACAGACTGGGAAAAAGCAGTGCGAACACATCCTGTTGACAAGTTGTTGGAACAGCCTTGCTACAGGTTTGTTACAACTTGTGCGTTTTTACGTGTGTAGTAGGGCCTGCGGAACCAAATGGCTTCTTCCCCTGCATATATGTTAAATATGCTTTGTGTTATAGTACGTACTTCGATGATTCAGAATAGTATTGGCTCTATAATATAGAACATTTATCTTTTTTTAAAACTATGTTTAAAACCTATTTTTAAAAATACAACACAAGATACCTTTCATATCTGCTTATAAGCAACTCTCGTACATTTGGTAGAACAAGTGAACAAAGATCTAAAGTCCACAGGGTTCTGAAAAAATGAACAGTTTATTTAGTTCGTGTTTAGACTTGCCACACAGTCGCCCGCTCAGGGATTGGAGTAGTCTCGTCTACGGGCATCTCGTAGCCCATCTGGGGCCAGTTGTTCAAAGACGGATTAGCGCTCACCCTCGGTTAATATTTAACCTGCGATTCTGTTTTGTGTATTTCTGTATACGTCTCCTTATTTCAAAACTTCAGCTAATCACTTCATCAACTCCTATCGACCAAGCCAAATTTATAGACAAGCTGTCAGGAACTCGGGCTTAACCTCGGGTTGGTTTACACTATCAAAGTTTCTGTGATCACAGTAGGAATTAGCCGTAGGTGAACTCTAAGTTTTGAAATATTTGTAAGAAATGTTTGAGGGGACTGTTAAATTGTTAAACACCGAGTCAGTCGAACAACCAGCCCAGGGTTGCTTGGCTTAGTTTAGACCCGAAACCAAGTTGTTAACAAGTTGTGACAATGCTGTTCAAACAATTTGTCAACAAGATGTCTCCTCAACAGGCTTGTAGCAAGCTTGTTAACAAGTTCTGACAATGCTGTTCCAACATCATGTCAACAAGATGTCTCCTCAACAGGCTTGTAGCAAGCTTGTTAACAAGTTGTGACAATGCTGTTCCAACAATTTGTCAACAAGACTTTTCGCAACAGGCTTGTAGCAAGCTTGTTAACAAGTTGTGACAATGCTGTTCCAACAATTTGTCAACAAGACGTTTCTCAACAGGCTTGTAGGAAGCTTGTTAACAAGTTGTGACAATGCTGTTCCAACAATTTGTCAACAAGACTTTTCGCAACAGGCTTGTAGCAAGCTTGTTAACAAGTTGTGACAATGCTGTTCCAACAATTTGTCAACAAGACTTTTCGCAACAGGCTTGTAGCAAGCTTGTTAACAAGTTGTGACAATGCTGTTCCAACAATTTGTCAACAAGATGCCTCCTCAACAGGCTTGTAGCAAGCTTGTTAACAAGTTGTGACAATTCTGTTGCAGCAACTTGTCAACGAATTTTTTCTCAACAGGTTTGTAGCAAGCTTGTTAAGAAGTTGTGACAATGCTGTTCCAACAATTTGTTAACAAGATGTCTCCTCAACAGGCTTGTAGCAAGCTTGTTAACAAGTTGTGACAATGCTGTTGCAGCAACTTGCCAACGAAATTTTTCTCAACAGGTTTGTACCAAGCTTGTTAAGAAGTTGTGACAATGCTGTTCCAACAACTTGTCAACAAGATGTGTTTGCAATAGGTTTGCACCAAGCTTGTTAACAAGTTGTGACAATGCTGTTCCAACAATTTGTCAACAAGAGTTTTCGCAACAGGTTTGTAGCAAGCTTGTTAACAAGTTGTGACAATGCCACATGCTCCAACTTGTCAACAAGATGTGTTTGCAATAGGTTTGTTGCAAGCTTGTTACCAAGTTGTCACAATGCTGTTCCGTTACCAAATTCTGCCCGTCAATCTCAAGGCGATACCTGTGGTGGAGACTGGGATTGCAGTATTATATATATTGGCATAGTAATATTAACTTACTGTTTAAGAGAAAGTACGCTTAAAAAGTCCACCAAAGTTGATTGATCATTCATATTGATTGCTGTCTGGGCAGCACCCTTTATATCACCGTCCTTCCATTGTCTCCAGACGATAGTGAGATTTCGATGTCTATTTGTGATGACCGCAGTAAATGGCGTGTGCCCTAAATATATGAACACAATCAATTACTTCAAACACCATAAGTAATTGCATAGTATGGTGGTGGCGATAATAATGTGGTATTATCGGTCTCGCGTGACTTCATTACACCTCAATCAAGATTTTGATAATAACTCACCTTTTGGAATAACGTCAGCTGCTACCGTTCCGGTAATCTTCGGTGCTGACGGAATATCCCGATCAGGATTGACCTCTTTCTTCGCGAGAGGCACATCATTATCCTGTAATGATGTTAGCTGATATCAACAGCACTTCGAAATAGTTGAACTAATTACTAACTTTATTTATACTAGATGATAGCTCTATCAGTTCTAAACTATTCTTTCTAGAGGTCTAGTAAGGGTAATCTCTTATTGATCCAGTGTTACTACAGGAGGAAACCTAAAATAAACTAACTTTATTTATGTTGGATAGCTCTATCAGTTCTAAACTATTCTCCATAGAGGTCTAGTAAGGGTCATCACTTATTGATCCAGTGTTACTACAGGAGGAAACCTAAAATAAACTAACTTTATTTATGTTGGATAGCTCTATCAGTTCTAAACTATTCTTCCTAGAGCTCCAGCGAGGGTCATCGTTTATTGATCCAGTGTTACTACAAGAGGCCCTAAAATAAATTAACTTCATTTATGTTGGATAGCTCCATCAGTTCTAAACTATTCTTCCTAGAGGTCCAGTAAGGGTCATCTCTTATTGATCCAGTGTTACTACAAGAGGCCCTAAAATAAACTAACTTTATTTATGCTGGATAGCTCTATCAGTTCTAAACTGTTCTTCCTAGAGGTCCAGTAAGGGGCATCTCTTATCGATCCAGTGTTACTACAGGAGAAAGTATAAAATAAACTAACTTTATTTATGTTGGATAGCTCTATCAGTTCTAAACTATTCTCCCTAAGCGTCCAGCAAATGGGAAACTGGAAGCATTCATGGGACTGACGTGAACTTATAATCAGTGAACTGTATATTACAGGAAATGAATCGCGATCGCAAAGTGAAGACACATACTGTACAGGCATTAATCACGATCCAAGACAAAACGACCCACTTACAGGTAAGAAATCTTCCATATATAATCCAGCAGGTTTTTTACGTTCGGATGGAACCAACGTACTTGGTTTACCGGAGGGAATATGGTCAGGCTCTTCTGGGGATAACATCTGAAATGAGACAATATATGTATACAGAACATGTGCAAGATAAGACTGACATAATGACATTCTGCTTGTTTTACCGAAAGAAATCCTGTTTAACATTGACAGTTTTACCAGGCCTACAAAATATATTTCTCTTTCTGGCAGCAAAATTTTGACATTTTTTGGTTGCTTAGGGTCTACACTTCGTAAGAACGTTTTTTTCTGTAAAATTGAAACAGTCTGTGATAGCCATTCATCTCTGTGTCAAGTACCATTTTAATGCAATGTTTTCAAAGAAACTTTCTGGTATAATTGTAATGAAGGGCAGAATTGGATGAGTTGTACAGTCATAATTCATTAATACACTGATAAATATGTACACTTCATGCATACGTCACGTCGTTGAGTTTGGCCCATTCTAAGCCCTAACTTTCCATGGGGGTCGTGAGCTACACCGCTGCACCTCCCTAAATTGTTTCCACCCACTATTTCCACCAAAATCCAGCCTTGCTGCTGGCGCTGCCGAACATTTTCCAGGACTGGGTTTTACCTTTTTCTCCTGTGCTTTCTTGCCAACATTGGACGGTGCAGATGACGCTGGTTGCTGTTTACTTTGTATATTCTGCTTGGGAGCTTTTTCAGGTACATTTTTCTGGATTTTTTCAGGCACGTTTTTCTGAACTTTTTCAGGCATATTTTTCTGAACTTTTTCAGGCATATTTTTCTGTATTTTTTCAGGCATATTTTTCTGGATTTTTTCAGGCAAGTTTTTCTGGATTTTTTCAGGCACGTTTTTCACCGGTAATTTATCTGGCTTGCTTACTGTAGGCTCCTCACGAGATTCAGGATTGATTTCTATATGGAGAACAATCGTGGTCAGTACATCTCAAACTCATTAATAATTCATGAGTAAATAAGCCAACCATATTGCTCTATTTTGCTCAGGGGGGTGTGCACCCCCTAGCCCTGGCCAGAGGGGGTGCAGGGGGGTGCTATTTTTCATGATAAAGCAAAAAATTATTAGAGACAAAATGAGATACAGTAATTTGAGTAATAACATGATGATAAGCGAACTGTGAACAACAATTACAATATTTCAAATACTGTAGTCAAGCAAGATTTTGCAGCAGTGAAGCAAGATTTTGCAGCAGTGGGCGGGCGGCACACATGACCGACACAACTTTGCACCAGAGCTGGCAGAGCACCTCTCCCTACCAGATCATGCTGGACCCATCCCTGATGAAGTACATTGATCCAGTCCTGGACATCGATCCAGTCATTTCAAATCCGACTATGAGAACAGGACTAGATTTCAAGTCCTCGCATTTTGATCAATGGACTAATCCCATATTAATCAAAATCTTTATCTCAACAAGTCTAGACAAAATTCCATCACAGCATGAAAGAGCATCACAAAATTAGTAATATTCCCAAGTTTCGTTGCGAAATCAGGTGGTTAAAATGCGGATAATATAGCCTTGCGAAGTTTGTAATTTTCAGTCATTTTGTATACAAACGGGAAAAGGTTCATCACTTCGGAAAATTTCTCGCGCGTAATACAAAATGACTGAACATTGCAAACTTCGCAAGGCTATATTATCCGCATTTTACAACATTTCGCAACGAAACATTGGAATATTGCTAATTCTGTGATGCTCTTTCAAGATGTGATGAAAATTTTGTCTAGACATGTTGAGATAAAAAATTTTGGTTAATGTGGGATTGATCCATCAGCGCAAACTTGAAATCTAGTGCAGTGCTCATGGTCGGATTTGAAATATTACATAAAATATGCGATAATTCGCGTACTTATAGTACCGGTGGTACGCCAGCTTCTGTTTTGTTAGCTACGTACCACAATACTCTTCTAATTTGCGTATACTTAACGATTTGCTTATATCATTTGACCTGTCCAAGCCCAAGTTATTCAAAACCATAACTTAGTCGGAATATGGGCAAGTGTAGTATGACTGGGCAACATGATTGGACTGATTTCATGTGACATGATAACATGATTGGACTGATATGTGCACTGGCACAAAAGTATATACTACCGGATTTGTTCTCGCACTTATCACCTTGTGGCTGTTCTTCAGCTGTCTGAGAGGGATATCTTGCACGGGGTGGCGGTGAACGTTCTACGAAAAAAACAACAACAAACGTACAGTATACTGACGGGTTTCAGAAAACGTTTTGACCACTTACAATTCAACCGCAGCGTACAGTAACCATGACCGCAGGCTAATCGCAAACAACGTAACCAAATCACAACTAACGGTTTATGTCTGTGGCTTAAGCCCATAGACGGATTTTCTGGGGGATGCAGGGGGTATGCATCATCACCTCAAAATTCCCTGGGTGCAACATCACCGTGAACCACTAGACCTTACCCAAAGCAGATCGTGGTGTAAATGCAGAGCCATAGTCGTCAATTTGCGAGTTTTTTACAGGTGTACTTGGCTTTTTCTCAGCTTCTACTTTGGGTTTTCTAAGCAGAAGTAGATATACATAGCAACATAAGATACTGGGTTCGTTCAGGTCAGGAAGAGTTAAATTCAAGGATTTTTCAAGGACTTTCAAGGCCATATATCAGGAAATTCAAGGACTGAAGGCCCATTTCCACTCAGGAAAATTTTCCGCGGAATGAAAAATTTGTAAAATGTGATTGGCCGACACAAATTTTCCATCGGAAAAAAAATTTTGAAGTTCAAAATTTTCAACTTTTAACAATGATATTTTCGGAAAATTTTCTGTCCGTAGAATATTTTCTTGAAGGCGTTAGAAATCAGTCAAAAGTGACGTTTTAAACTGTTCAAACGCCAACTTTAATGAATTTCAAACAGCTTTGGCCTTTGTAAGACATGAACAAAATCAATTTGCAAAATGTCCAATTCTTAATGTCAAACAATTTCAGATAATATCCACTGAACTCTAAAGCAAGAACAATTTAAGGACTTTCAAGCACTTCTTTATAAACTCAGGGACGTTCAAGGCCTTGAATTTTTGTTTCCCAATTCAAGAACTTTCAAGGATTTTCAAGTTTTGTACGAACCCGGAAGATAGTTCGAAATTAAGTTGATTGAAATGGTAAACATAGTCAGGCTAAAGTGCATAGTTTATCCATTGGAGAGGCTTAGATTTGACTACCGGTACCATTAAGTGATTATTAACCAATCAGATGCGTTTCATATATCCGATTAACCAATCAGATGCGTTTCATATATCCGATTAAACAATCAGATGCGTTTCATATATTCAATTAACCAATCAGATGCAGACTAAACCAGCGAGAGGAAGTGATATCTGAACCTTTCTATTGTGAGTACCTTGTTTTAGATGAACTGGTAACTGGTCGTTTTGATTCAAACACTTTTCGTTGAGGGCTAGTTTTCTTTTCTTCATTGTGCTTCACTTCATTATTCGGCCTTGCAACCTAAACAGAATTTTCAAATTAAATACCACACACAGACACGACAGACAGACATATATGTACTACCCACAATGGACACCACGGTCGAGAAACCCACCTGAGCGACTTGTGGTTCATTATCGTTGACTTGTAATTCGTCAAAATTTGACACCATTTCTTCAACATTCTACGCAAAATAAACCTCGTCTTAAAAATGAACTAATGTACATTGCACACTTACTACAGTACACCTTGGGTGTAAATAGTAATGCCACGACCAAACGACAACAATAGTTGCGTGAGAGTTGATGCGAGTTCAGTGGATGTGACCAGTCAAACTGTCAAAGGAGCAAAAACTCTCATCAACTGTCATCAAATTTTGAACCACCTCAAAATTGATGAACTAAATTAAATGTGCATTGCAGGGCGCGAAATAACGGCTGGAGGGACGCCGGTCAAGGTGACCGGCCAACTCAATTTTAGCTTGGACATACCGTATTTCTGGCCGGTCGTATTATTCAGCTTAAAGCAAAGCCTAGTATATAAAGTATACCCCTAAAATGTGACTATTTTCCCAGTACTCCCAGTATAGCATTACAAAAAGCCTTACTGTAATCAGTAATTAAAAACTCCTTCACATAAAACAACTTGCACTGCGCTAAAACCATGGCCTTAATTAACTCTTAAGCCAAAAGCATGGCCATGGGCTTTGTGACGTACTGCGTGGGAAAGCTGGCGTACATTGAAGTTGTTTTCCCGCAAGATATTGGACAACATGTTATGGTTCTTAATTATAATGCTTGACAACTTTGTTTTGATTATTAATTCAAATGAAGATTAGTTGTTTGTTCTTTTACCAAAAGTAACTGGTCAAAATGACCGGCAAGGTAAGAATTTGACCGGACAATTCCGCATTCTGGCCGGACATTGTCCGTTGACCGGCCGTTATTTCGCGCCCTGAATGTGCATTGCACACTTACTACAGTACACCCAGGCCCCGGCCAAACGAGAGGAATAGTTGCGTCAGAGTTGATGAGAGTTCACTGGATGTGACCAGTCAAAAGAGCAAACTATCATCAAATTTTGAACCAGCTTAAAATTGATGAACTAATGTACATTGCACACTTACTGCAGTACACCCAGGGTGTAAATATAGTAATGCCACGGCCAAACGACAACAATAGTTGCGTCAGAGTTGATGAGAGTTGACCGGATGTTACCACCAGTCAAAAGAGCAAACTCTCATCAACTGTCATCAAATTTTGAACCACCTCAAAATTGATGAACTAATGTACATTGCGCACTTACTGCAGTACACCCAGGATGTAAATAGTACTAAAATTGATGAACTAATGTACATTGCACACTTACTGCAGTACACCCAGGGTGTAAATATAGTAATGCCACGGCCAAACGACAACAATAGTTGCGTCAGAGTTGATGAGAGTTGACCGGATGTCGACCAGTCAAAAGAGCAAACTCTCATCAACTGTCATCAAATTTTGAACCACCTCAAAATTGATGAACTAATGTATATTGCGCACTTACTACAACAGTACACTCAGGATGTAAATAGTAATGCCACGGCCAAACGACAACAATCATCAAATTTTGAACCACCTCAAAATTGATGAACTAATGTACATTGCGCACTTACTGCAGTACACCCAGGATGTAAATAGTACTTGTTGCGTCAGAGTTGATGAGAGTTTACTGGATGTTACCAGTCAAAAGAGCAAAAACTCTCATCAACTGTCATCAAATTTTGAACCACCTCAAAATTGATGAACTAATGTATGTTGCGCACTTACTACAACAGTACACTCAGGATGTAAATAGTAATGCCACGGCCAAACGACAACAATAGTTGCGTCAGAGTTGATGAGAGTTGACTGGATGTTACCACCAGTCAAAAGAGCAAACTCTCATCAACTGTCATCAAATTTTGAACCACCTCAAAATTGATGAACTAATGTACATTGCGCACTTACTGCAGTACACCCAGGGTGTAAATAGTACCATCAAATTTTGAACCACCTCAAAATTGATGAACTAATGTATGTTGCGCACTTACTACAACAGTACACTCAGGATGTAAATAGTAATGCCACGGCCAAACGACAACAATCTAGTTGCGTCAGAGTTGATGAGAGTTGACTGGATGTTACCACCAGTCAAAAGAGCAAACTCTCATCAACTGTCATCAAATTTTGAACCACCTCAAAATTGATGAACTAATGTACGTTGCGCACTTACTACAACTTACAGTACACTCAAGATGTAAATAGTAATGCCACGACCAAACGACAACAATCAAATTTTGAACCACCTCAAAATTGATGAACTAATGTACATTGCGCACTTACTGCAGTACACCCAGGGTGTAAATAGTCCTTGTTGCGTCAGAGTTGATGAGAGTTTACTGGATGTTACCAGTCAAAAGAGCAAACTCTCATCAACTGTCATCAAATTTTGAACCACCTCAAAATTGATGAACTAATGTACGTTGCGCACTTACTACAGTACACCCAGGGTGTAAATAGTAATGCCACGACCAAACGAGAGGAATAGTTGGGTCAGAGTGATGAAGAGTTGGTAGTCGAAGTTCGAATGTGAGCGAGTTGCAACTCTCATCCTTGCTGGACCTGAGCTTAATAAGTACGAAACGTTCTTCTCAGCATGCATGCGCATGCGTAATACCTGAAATTCTGCCACCCAGATTGATGCATTCGTTTGAAAGAAAGACGCAGCAACCTACAGAAGGAAAGACAACATGTACAGGCGCTAACAATAGGTACCATAGGGTTGACAATTATACAATAAGGCAACATACCAGTTTCTCAGAAGCGACAACCATATCAGAAACCTTGCCCCATCCCACCGAAAAGCTGTCAAAACAACGCATGGGTTCCCAACCATAGAGCTAGAAAATGAAATTTGAAATAATTACAATTGAAAGAATGTGTGTGTGCACATTCTTTTTACAGTATCATTTACACTCAAAACACGTTTTGGATGCGTTGCAAAATACTTTTCGAACGCATTCCGGACAAAAATTGTGAACATAGGCCCTGTACTGTTTTGCAATTCATCAACTGATTATTCAATCTCTAGAGTACACTACACTGTAGATTTATGAAGTTCGTTTCTAGACAAACCTTTAGTGAATCATTGGAACCACTAAACATACATTGTCCTTCTGGATGGAATGCCACAGCTCTTTGACAAAGAAAAAAATTCAATTAAATTTTTACTCATTAATTATTCATGAGCAAAACACAAATGAAATTATCACAGACTGTATCATTTAATGTACGTTTACACAAAACGATTAATTGGGCCGATTCAGCTTTAATTAAATGATATTTGAAAAATACGCTAGCCTGTCAATGTCATTAGACGACGTCGTCAACTATAACAATTACATTCGTCATTAACATTTGGCAAAACCTTAATTCAGCCTGATTAATCGTTGTGTGTAACAGAGGTTCAGATTTGTCTTCCACTACCAACATCTCTCACAGGCTTAAATATGCATTTCATTGGTTATAATCACTCAGATAGAATAAATGCATCTGATTGGGTGAAGATAACGGTAGCGAAAGTCAAATTTTGAATTTCTCTATTGTCTTGATCAAGGTCTTGATAATAATGGTAATATAAACATCGATAAATTTATGAAATTTTCTGTCAACTTTATCTTACCTGATTGGGTTTGACTCTTGCTCTGTTGATGAAACCAAACAGATTTTTTCCAAATCCCAAAATTTTACTGTCCTACAATATGCAAGAAACCATTAATTAACTAGGTGTAATGTTATATGTATTATATAAAGGTACAACTGTACTGTACCTGTCTCCACTACCAGTTGCCATAAGAAATTCTTTAGGATGAAACTCGACTGTGTTCACAGGACCTGCATGCTTTACTTCTGATAACTGTTTACCAGCCGTTAGATCCCAGAGCTAAACAATCATAGAATAATTTCATCTTAGAGTAAATTAAGTTCTAAATTGAACCAACAAAATAGAAAACTACGATGTAGATGCAATGACTAATTGCCACACCTTGCAGAGACTGTCTTCACCCGCAGAGACAATCCATCTTCCATCTGGACTAAATCGTAAGTGGTTTACAACATCTGTATGGCCCTATAAAAATCATACCAAACATTGGACGTGTTAGCCACGGTAGTAGATATAACAAATTGACACTTAAAGCGTTAGACTTAGTTTTATACCTTAAACGTCATAATACAGCCTTTTCTTCTTATGTCCCAAACCTTGAAAGTGAAATTACGTCAGCAAATGACTTCTTATGTACAATGTCATAAACGGAAAATAATTGTAAACAGAAAGAGAATTGAATTCATTGGTTAGCATATGACTGACCTTCACATTTGTATCCATTGAACCAGAGGTAATATATTCACCATACGGATGAAAATCTGTGCATTTTATGCTAGACTTGTGTCCAGTCAAGGTGCGAGTGACTAAAACAAAATAATCATTGACAATCAGGTAGGAGGGTACAAAATTTCAGGGGGTATGCTCCAAATGCCATTGCACACATACAGTAAATCCAAAGCAAGCTAAGTCTCAAGGTAAGCTAATAGAAGGAATCAGACTTTCTAGGAGGGGGCAGGGTACAGTACCGCAAATGGTACGTGGTTGGCAAGTCCTAGATAATGCAGAGGAATGTTAGCACCCCATGCACCAAACCCCTGTACTTAGGCCTAAAAAAATACCTGTGGTTCCGGTTTCATATCGTGGGAAAGGGTGGCGTAGGTAGGTCGGAAATAAATTTTTTTTGAATATTTTTTTCATGGTTTTGGCAGTTTTTTGCTGGACGATTTTCAGTAGAGTCCCAACATCAATATAACTAGAGATGCGTATTTCCTACGGACGAATTTAGGCAATTTGGTTCAATAATTAGTTTGACAACAGACGCCATTTTGGCATGCTGTATATGAACATGCAGCCAGCAACCACCCAGAGAAAATAGGGTCGCACGGTCAATTGCGTTGAAAAAATAATAGGGTCGGCAGAAAAAAAGGGTCGGTCGGGAAACCGGAACCACATGTATGTTTTCAGGCCTTATATTTATATTCATAGATGAGCCGTTGCATTCTAATGTTTCACAAATATTAGGAATTTTGGTAACTACTGGTTTGAAACTAACATCTGAGGGATGCGAGGAGGGTGCACCCCTATATTCTGAAGGGTCAACATTTGAGATCCATAGATCTTTAGAATTTTTTAAAGCATTATTGGTGCTGCTGTTTTTCAAAGCGAAGGGGTGAAAACTACGGAGGGGTGCACCCCAATAAATCCTGTCTCCAGTATTGCACTTACTTTTGGCAGCTTCTACATCCCAGATTTTCATCGTCCCAGATTGTGAACCAGCCACAACACATTCTTCAAGAGGATTAAACTGTACACTCTCGACAGGACTTGTATGACCAGAAAGACTCTAGAAACATGAATGAAAACATACTTATAGCAAGCTAGTTTTTATTTTAATAAGGAAACATATTCATAATAAGTTTCTTGACCTACAGGACCTCTAGCAGGAATCGAACTTGTGGCAGTGCAATTTGGTACACGACTCAGGGAAACACCTATTTGCCGAAAACTAGCTGGAATTTCATGTATACTAGATACATCTTGGGTATAGTTTTTCACTCAATATTTTCATCCATAAATTTGTGCTCCGCCATCTGCTAGCCGGGGGTGCTAGGGAGTTGTTGGGTGGGGGCTTGGGGGGAGGAGCTGAGAAAAGCATGAAATTCAGAATTAATTCATGACAAACATAACATACCAGAATAACATTTGGTTTCCCAACCATCCACATATTAACTTTCCTGTCATCACCACCTGTGACCATAACACTACCAGACGCTGGTCCCAGTGCAAGACAGTTGACATTATGACCATGTGCCACAAATTCATCTGAATATGTATGGTCAGATGTATATTAGGTCAGAATAGACAATCTTTAGTGCTTTCGAAAACAGCATATTTATTAAAATAACTTTTGAATTAATGGACTGACATATATTAGTGTTGTCTGCCTAAATGAACTTGGGAGAAGACATTGCATCCCTGACTGCATTCCATGCACTTTATGAGATCACTAAAAACTAAGTGATTGTCATACAATTCGTTTGTGCTTAAACGTTCATTGTCATATGTACATTTACCATATATCTAACCTACTAATCTGCAATGCATCCAAATGCACCTGACTCTATTATGTTTTACTCTGTCTAATTCCAGACAATTTTACATTGTGGTGGGTCCGCCAGGGTGCATTCTATGTAAACGCCACGCTGAAGGTTTTAAAATACAATTTTTTTTACGCCAAGAAATTTGAAGTCTCACGGCAGCTGACAATAAACTGAATGTAGGACAATAACATTAAAAGCAAAAAATGTTGCTATGACGTAAAACAGAATAATTAAACGAAATAAAAAATCGAGAAATGCGTCTACTAGCTAAATAAACAATTTTACAGTATTCTTTTTCGATAACGATACTCGAACATCGTGTTCAGTTGAATACATTTTAGCTTTAAGAATTAGAAACATTCTCATGATTCGTATTTAATGTTTTGTAGTAGACTTATATTTTTAAATAAATAAAGAAATGTACGCCGGCACCGCCGTGCTGTTACGCCAACATCCTAGCGATTGTAAATTTGTACGCTGTTACGCCAAGAGGAGTACAACTCCACGCCGGAGATCTCCAAACTTTTGTGCACGGAATGCACCCTGGGGTGGGGGGTGGGGGTCTTGCACAGTAAGGATTAGAGCCTCAAATTGGACGGGATCAAATTCCAACTTCAAGAGCATGTCAAAATACATGATGGAGTACAGGACACTCAAATGTCAAAACATTAGGTTTGCAAATATTACAATAAAACTGCCTATTGACAGTTGACAGAACTCAATAAATTGGCATCATATAGGACAACATTTATTTTCTACTTGAACAAAATACTAATTTAATTTTTCAATCCTTGGCAGCAATTTCAAAACCACCTGCCACAATATATTAACACATCCTGGTTCGATCGAGCAATATATATGCAAATCTGAAACTGATATGGGATATAATCACTATAAAAAATTTCATAATCTAACCCAGAACAAAAGCATCCTGTATCTTAAAAAAACAGTGCAAATTTCAATCCCAAACTTTTGCAGAAAACTTTAAATATTAACAAGAAACAAATACATATTTAAAACAAGCAAGATCGACTCACATACAAAACCTACAAGTTTATATAAAAGTGTATTATACAAAGTAATTCACACCTCTGAACGAAGTATCATTTTCTATTTTGCAATTATTAACTGATTATTTCTAGAGGGTTTATAGTACAGCATATTTCCAAATACTGTAAAATGAGTAGCCTAACGCTCATAGCTTCATACCAAGCGCAATTTACAAAAAGATAAATTTGTAATATGTAAACAAGGCCAGACGGGCGCTAAATAATTTGCTAAAACCACAATGACCTGGTTTCACAGTACACAATGAAACCCCGCAGTTATTTGCAGAACGAACTACGTTAGACTCTTTTTACGACAATAGCTAAACAGCAAAGTGGTCTGACAACAAAACGAGAAAAAATTTAAAGTTTTCAACAAAAACTCACGTTGCTTCCAGCACTTTTTGCCAACCGCTCGCGTGGCAACCGCCGACATTTTTCCACTAAAAGCTTTTAATTCTCTCTTGGTTCCATGAGGAATACAATTTACAGAACCAAAGGAAAGCGATACGGTGTCGATTTCATGAGATATTAAAATATTAGTTGAGTTTTTGCAGAGTTTTACACTCCCGAAAATACTATAAATACCATGAAAGTCATGAAATTGAAAAAAAGTTCGTTATGAGCCCAATGTCACACGTGCACTGCGGAGTCTCCCATTGCAAGAAAATTTTTCTGGAAAAATTTGTACATTTTTCTACATTTTCAGAAATTCTACAGTATTTTTAAAGATTTAAAATGTTAAATAAAATACTTTGTTATACCTTCAAATACTTTGATGCCTTCAACCACATGTTAAGTAAATTGGAAAAGAAGAAATTTAGTTGCGAAATTTGTAATTTAGTTGGATGAAAAATCGACTGAAACGTCAGGAAACGAAATTCAGGCTTAGCCAAATGGTAACACAAAGCCTCTGATCTCCATAGATCACTGAATATGTCAACAAAATCCAAAATAATGAAAATATTGCAGAAGTGAAAAAAATCGTTTTAATTCGCATACGAAATTACATACAAGTCAAATCAAGCTGAAAGCAGTTTGGTATGTCATTACAGATTAAAAGATGTCCAAAATATTCATTATTCATGGTCAACCAGCTTGCCAGACAAGTTAGAAATGTATCCTATATCCAAGGTCAGAGTCCCTCGCCAAATGTTCGCGAATATTTTTATTACATTGACCATCAAGGACAGGTGAGACTTAAAAAACGTTTCAAAACAATGCATGGAAATTGTTATGAAGATGTAAATATAAATTGACAACCATGAGCCCCCTCCCCCTGGATTTGGGAACTTAAAGATGATGTCCACTCCTGTGCGCATGCGCAAACTTTGTTTACGTTTTGAACTGCAATATTTGTAAAATATGATGTACTAACTGAATATCTAATATTTTTCATGTTTGTAAATGAATATAAACTCTAAGTTTCAATTCAAAAAAGCCCTCAATTCAGCCCTTAGGTTAGTTGCAGGATGACCATCTGCCACACAAGCTAGCTTCAAAGTTGCCCAAAGTGCTGATGTGGAGAGGGGAGATTGGGAAGTTTGTCCCCAGGGTACATTTTCCCCATATAAAATTATTTGTTATATTTAGCTATTTCTTCATGATGCAAGATTGAAAAACTTCATTACCTGTTTTAAAGGTTTGTACTTACAGGGTTGTTAAAACTATAGAATGTAAAACTGGTTTATTGGAGGTGCCCCCTTAAGTCCACCCCTCCCAACTCCTTTCCAAGGTGTCCATAAGAGAAGTACTACTTACACATTGTGTATTTTTTCCTTTAGAAAAAAAATTCCTGACATTTTTCTTCAGACGTTTGAAAATGAACAACACTGGACGATATGAAGAGTTCCCTTACATTTCACCTTGTGGAAAAGAATTTAACTACATACAATGTGACGACAGACCAATTGTCTATACCTCTATAACAAACAGCTCTGATAACACACAGGAATTATTAGACATTAATGGAACGGAGAAACTGACCTATCCTTTTCAACCTGAAAAGATATGCATGTTCCCAGAGACTGGACGTATATATCACCCGGCTGATGAGAAATATGGAGGGGTGGGGCTTATTAAATCAAGCCTCGGTATCGAACTCAGTCACTGTTTTGAATATAGGGACAGAGATAACGAAAGAGAACCTCCTTCACATTTTAACTGGAATGGAAAAACATATGAACTTGATAACTCACTATGGAGTGAAATATTAACTGTAAAATGAAACAGAAAATCTTAATTGAATTACATATCATGTTTCTTGTAAATATGCGTTTAATTTAGTTTCTATTTTCTCTTTATATATATATACTATAAGTTGTATAAAAATAAGTCATTACTACATTATAATTATATGTTTACATAATTATTTCTACTCTTTTTCAAACGTTTTCTGATCAACTAAGACAAAAACATAAAATCAACAGAAATATACAAAGAAAATCCCTATGTACTAAAAAACAAGATTTGCCTTGAGAATCTTCTTTGAAACACTTAGAAAAAGTCATGCATGTTAGACATTGTTACACAATATTTTCGACGGAAAAGTTGCTACGTGATTCTTGGTGCATGGTAGTGAAATGCAGAAGACAGGAATGTTGACTGCGCTAAATAAGAAACTACTACATTGAACGGAAAGAATGAACATTATTTCCTCACTCTGATAACTGTATGACTGTAGGTAATTGACCACCAACCAGTTGATTACCGTCGCTTTATGGTGAAACTGTCGCTCTAAGAAACTGGTGGATTTCCTGACCAGTCTGTTCTGGGTTCCTCATTTAGGCCACGTAAAAAAACAGTTGGTGATCGTCCTTTACTTTTGCCAAAAGTTTTTTAAAGAAAAAAATCCTGAGTGAGCTCTTTTTTATGGGCGGCGGGGACCACCTTAACGTAAGGTGTATATTGACTATATACAATAAAATTTGAAACAATGCACTACGTCTTTAACTACACTAGGTTTTCTCTTCAGGTTTACTAAATATTTGAACCGAGCCTTTTTTAACCCATGATAGTCCTGATGACTGCGCATTTCGACTTGTGGAACTATCAGTCTTTTCCTGAAATAGAATTTATACATTACAGTAAGAACTTTAGCATCCACAACTGTCAACTAGTACAGTTTTACATCAACGTAGTCGTACATATGTATGTGTACCTTAGAATTTAAAATCGAATTCTTAATATTCTCATGCTTCTCTGGAACCCACTCTGTAAACCTACATGGAAAAGGTAAACAATATATAAACAAGAGGGAACTCAAAGACTGCACATTATGCATATTTCTGCAAACGAATTAAGTAGTAGATGCTTCTACTCTGTCCCTCCAAACGATCCCAGAATACACTGTGATCTCTTTTGGGAAAAGGCTAAATTGCTAATTACGTATTCAGTTTTCTCTGCAAGGCAAACTTTTGCCAATTTCTTATTCAGTTTTCGTCCAAACTGAACCAAACTTTAACCGATTTGTCATTGGCCTATTACCATTAACCTTACAAATTTTTATACTAATACGTTTGATATTTTTCGAGTTATCGTGCTAGCAGGCAAACACACATAACCTCTTGTCTTGATTCATCAAAGCGAGGCTAATGTAATTGGTCACTGAAAAGCCCTGATGGGGAGTGAACTGAATAATAATAATTATTATTATTATAATAATAAGTAGTGGGAGAAAATATGTTGTATGTAATGTTATTGTTATTTATACTGTAAGTATTGAATGTTATGCTCAGACACCAGGGATGCTGGGATTCTCTTCACCTCTGTAAAATCATTAACAGTGGGTTCAACCATTTCTGGCGCTGCAATGATCATACAGTAAGAGAGAATGTTTTCATCATTGCATAACTATATATAGATCAGTTAATGCTTGTATATTTAGTTTTTTTTGCAGGTAGCCAAAACAAATTTTCAGTTCGCCATGTGTGGTCCAAACTTGCTCGCTTCGCTTGAAGTTTCATATTGTCAAAATTGAGTGTCCGCTAATTTGCACAAACCCAATTGGTCAAAACTTTTCATACATCAAGCCGGAAACGGAGTTCTGGCATTTAAAAACGGAGTTCTGGCATTTAAAAACGGAGTTCTGGCATTTGAAAAGGGAGTTCTGGCATTTGAAAAGGGAGTTCTGGCATTTTGAAAAGGGAGTTCTGGCATTTGAAAACGTAGTTTTGGCATTTGAAAAGGGAGTTTTGGCATTTGAAAACGAAGTTCTGGCATTTGAAAAGGGAGTTCTGGCATTTGAAAAGGGAGTTTTGGCATTTGAAAACTGAGTTTTGGCATTTGAAAACTGAGTTTTAGCATTTGAAAATGTAGTTCTGGCATTTGAAAATGTAGTTCTGGCATTTGAAAAGGGAGTTCTGGCATTTGAAAACGGAGTTCTGGCATTTGAAAATGGAGTTTTGGCATTTGAAAAGGACGTTCTTTAAATTTTCTACCGTACTCCCTTAAGCATGCATATGACCTTCTGACCAACGATTGCAGTTATCAGTCTCATCATTGAATAAATATTTGTGAAACTCTCTTGAAGAAAACACAAAAGAAATCAAGACCGTGAAGGAGTATTCTCACCAAATAGCAAGGCTCCCAGGCAAAGGAAGTGCATATATTTGATGTAATTCTTAAAAGGGCGTATTAAACTACCACTAAGTTTGTTCAATTAAAGGATGTGCGAACTTGCATGTGAGTGAGTTTTTGGTTGAGTAGAAAATAGGCTTAGCAGACAAAAAATTTGATATATTGTACCTTATTGAATGAGGGTCATCATCAATATTATTGCAAAGTTGTTCGTTACAATTACTTATGTTTTCCACCACTTTTGCTCTGTATGCTTCACTGTCGTTGTTATAGCTAGAAATTAAAACATTAAAATAAAAAATAAGTTTCCCTCTTCTATCATAACTCATTCTGGTGATTCTGCTTAAATTGTGGCAATCCACACTATGCTTACAGCTCGGCGGCTTCTTGATTCACAGCATTAGAACTTTCAATTCTGTAAAACAATCTTCTTGCAAACATCAGAACTTGCCATAAATGATTCACTGTTCTCCTAAGAATTAAAATAGTCCTTTAGCAATTTTGTTTTTTATACAGCTTACATTCATGTTATTGGACCTGGAGTCAGTTGCACAAAGGCGTTGTTTGCTGGATAATGATTTTTTCCAAGTTTTCTAAAACTAGCCGTTGAATGGTGTAACCAGATTAAATTTAAGTATTTCTAATGTAAACTTTTTTCATTCATTATGATGTCCGCATCTGCACTTCCACTGTTTTTTAGGAATTTTTAAAAGGTTGAAAAAACTTTATGATACAAGAAGGCAGATGCATATTAAGTAGGCAGGTAGGTATGTTCACTTCATTTTGAAAACAAGAAAATGTTAGGTAATACAAACAGTTTACGAACCTCCATGATGGAAATGCTTGTTTGACATCGACTTCCCCAGTTTCAAAATTGATCAGTGGATGATAAACAGCTGGTACAAATTTAACAATCTGCAATGATATAGACAAATTGAAAAATTGAGAAGTGATCTTGTAATTACAGATGTCCACCAAATTATTGTATACATGTTAAAGAAATTTGCCGAATTAACAATCACACAAAAAGTGCTTTCTGAGCCTATTTCCAATGTAATTCTTCATTCAAAATGCAAGTCAGTACTTACAGGACAATCACCATCTGGATAATTTTCTGGTATGGTCATGATAAATTTGAAAACACCTTCTTCATAAAACCCATGGTGAATAAATAACACACCATACCAAACTAAATAAGACACCACAGCAAAACCATAATTATCAATTAACTGATTGTCAACATCTCTGAATTAATCAACAAGCTCATGGACTTACTTAAAGGTGTTTTTGCTGCAGGAAGAACATACATTCCAGGGATCATTTGCTTCTGAAGAAGATTACTGTTCAAGAAAATAAATATGGTCACATATAAATGTATGTATTATGCTGTAGCGCACACAGAGTGGTATCAAGGTAATGTGAATTGATGAATCATGTCAATGGTCCTTTAAATCCACGGTTGAAATTTCAACCAAAGCTATAAACATCTCCGTTTCAAGAGCTTTTGCATAAATACAACTACAGGCAGGCCCTGTAGCCAAGAGTCCAGTGTATAGTGCTCTGAACAGGGCTAGGCCTAAAAAAATACCTGTGGTTCCGGTTTCCAGACCAACCCTATTTTTTCTGCTGACCCTATTATTTTTTCAACGTGCGACACTATTTTCGTGCGACACTATTTTCTCCGGGTGGTTTGCGGGCCGCTCATACAGCATGCCAAAATGGCATCTGATGTCACAATAATTATTGCACCAAATTGCCTAAATTCGTCCATAGGAACTACGCATCTCTTGTTCATATTGATGTTGGGACTCCACTGAAAATTGCCCAGCAAAAAACCACGAAAAAAATACCCCCAAAAAAATTATTTCCGACCTACCTACCTACCCTAATTTTTTCACGATATGAAACCGGAACCACAGGTATTTTTTTAGGCCCTACTGGTTGTTCAGCTCTTGAAATTTCTATCATTATAAAACACATGCTCTTCAAATCCTAGATCATGCAACTTAGACAATACTAACTATTCAGCTAATAGTGTATATTCCATGAAGTAAGGTCCATAAGATTTCAATACTGTGGAAGCAGTAGCATCTGATTTTTGCTTTGCCACTGATCTGTTCATGTATTCATCAAGATCTGGACTTGGGATACTTGGCAATCTTTTTCTTTCAGCATTTTCAGCATCTTGCTTTGTATTCTGCTGATTGCCTCGTTCCGGAGAACTGTCAATTCTGTCATTGTCAGACAGAAAAAGCTGTAAAAAAATTAACCCATTGAGTGGCAACCTAAATTGCTGTTAACAGGAATATGGTTTGCAAAAGAAATCTTATAACTACAATTTTGTAAATTATGGTATTAGACTAAGAAAAATAATAAAATAGGGCACATTTCCATTTAAATGGACAGTTATCAGTTTTTTAATGCATTATACTTTGTGCATATTGGCCAGTGCAAATCAATTTGTTAATGGCAATCTGGTTTAATATCAGATACGTTTCTGCTTGCCAATCTGATTTAAGTAAATGAATACAATCCATGGTCGAATAACATTCATGAACCAACATTGTGACACTCTGGTCCAAACAAAAAAAATTTGGTTTAAGGTAATTCCGCAGTAATTGTTCCCGAAATGAGAATGTGCTGAAACTTCCCAGGCTTGTAGTTTATGATATACTTAAAGTAAAATCACACAAAAAAGTCGGGGTCACCGAACTCGTTAAGAAGATATGACAATCACAATATACCACCTTTACCCCAATATGGCACCACCTTGATGCTCATTATGAGTAACAGCAAAATCACAACAGCCCGATAATTATTGACGTTTTTAGCGCGGATTTTGCTTTTGTAAACTTATCTTGTAATTATTTTTGGAAAAATATTGTGTTTTGAGTAAAATGAAACTACAAACGTGTACAATTCTGATCTATAAATGTCTTTTCCACATTTCTTTACATATCTTTCTTGGAGTGCGCAATGCAAAACTGCGGAATTACCTTAAGGTCTCCCACCAACCAGACCATCAACATTTTGTTGAGAGGCCTAAGGATGTGGTGTCTAAATGCTGGGTTGTGACTGGAATAAAACTGCCTTCATTGTCACAAGAACAGTGGGAGAAAACATGTCATATGTAATGTAACTATGTACTATTTAAAACACGATCAGGAGTGCTTTATCAGATATAAAACACGAGTGCACAGTACAAGTGTTTTATATCTGATAAAGCATGAACTGCGAGTAATTTAAATGGCTTAAAAATCTTATGAATTCATTAGTGAAGTAACTTTAATTAAAAATACAATAAATGCTGTCTAAGCGGAGAAAATCAAAGCTAAAGTTTATGTGAATGAACATGATTTTTTATCACATATAAAACCACAGACATGGTAGTGATTTCCTTTGTCTTCCCCTCATTATTAATGAGTTTTTAAGGTTATTTTTACTATAAGTATTAAATGTTATGCTCAGACACCAGACATGCTGGGATTTCTCTTCACCTCCGTAAAATCATTAACAGTGGGTTCAACCATTTCTGGCGCTGCAATGATCAAACAGTAAGAGAGAATGTTTTCATCATTGCATAAACATATATAGATTAGTTTCACTAAACACTATTGTGAAGCAGCTGGTGGCGGACAGCCTAAAATTTATCAGATTAAAAAAATGATAATTCTTAAATTTATTATAGGCAGGTGTATTCAGTGGCCGATAAATAGAAGTGAAATATGTAGTCCAAATTTTCTTTCTCCTCTCAGTATCAATATTTCAGAAGTTGACCGCCATCCTAGGTGGACAATCTTGCCAAAATCCCAGAAAGATCTTGCCTAGCTGTACTCCTTTGTACTGAAACACACCAATAATCAGCCATTATTTAATACGGGCCTCTTCCAGCCCGGGCTGAAATTTCAGCCCGGTTTGAGCTGCCCGGGCTGAAATTTCAGCCCGGGCTGAAACTCAGCCCGGCATGCATGTAATCGCAAATAATTTCAGCCCAGGCTAAAAAACAACCGTTTAATTTAAATGGCTTTATTTTGCGTGTTTGTTTAATTTTTAAATACTTTACATATAAGCACAGTCTCACACAAGTCAAATGGTGGACTAATCAGCGTCTGATTGCTTCAAAGAAGTGTAACACGCTTATTGTCCTATTTCGTGACACTCAGATTATTTCAGCCCGGGTTGATGATATATATAGCTCTGACTAAACTCAGCCCGAGTTGAAACTGCTCATGTAATCGTGATGCAATTTCAGCTCGTTTAACTGGGCTGAGTTTCAGCCCAGGCTGAAAACTCTCCATGTAGTCAGCCCCTAATAAGAGTGTAAGTTGGCTGCCTTCGCTCAAAACATCAAAGTTCTCCTTGATTTTTTCAGGTAGTTGTATCCCCATCAATCCGAAACTTTCCTATTATTTGTACTACCTACTCATGGCACAGACTGTTCTATATTTATATTTTATTCTGTCGAAAATGCTAGACGATTTTACTCGTCAAGGGGAGAGCGCTGTGGTTAAAGATCAAACAGACATTTGGCAGTCAAGTACTCTTTGTTTTGTGATGTCTATCAAAAATTCATTTTATTATTTACAGTTAACACTAACCTACAAGCTACATAAATAGAATAACCGTGAAATGACTAAGTACGTGTGAAATTTACTTTCAACAGCGATGCTCTGCAACATTGCCAACATATAAAATATAATCAAATATTTGATAATTTTAATACCGGTAAACATTCAATATTCTTGCAAAATAAATACATAAAACGCTTACCCTACGCTTTATCTGATACTTCATGTCTTTAAGCATTGTTTTCGGTTTTCTGTTAAGCCATTTGTCTGTTTAAAATGTTTAAAAACGATGAGAAAAGCAAAACAATATACTTGACAACGTGTTGATTGTCTTGAATGGACATTTTGTGAAGCGTTCTCACCCGATTCGCTTACATGTAATTAGGCGCAAAAAAATTCGAGGATTGCACGGCAGCTCAAGCCGCCCCGTGCCTTTCCCCCGGCCTCCCTAAAACCCGCCTGGCACGCAGGCTACCCTGGCCTCAGTCACCTCGCTACACCCCCTCCCCAAATACTTACTGGGGGAGGGGGGGGGGGGGTTGAGACAGTGTGAAAGTGGTTAGTTGTGACCCACCATCGAGAGGACTGGATACCAGCAGGTGTGGTTAGCCTGGTGTACCTCAACCTGCTTTTACCACTAATACTAAACTAGTTACCCAAAGGGACAACCCTTAGCTTAACTGAAGGCTTTCCGGTATTCAGTGGGCTACTCCACCCCGACGAGATGTATCTTTAGGGTTAAGGCAAGGACCTTGGGGTCAGGGATCGCTGAAAGCACTAAAAAACATTTGAGTTCAGTCTACATCAGTTTAGCGCTGCTTTTAGATTTCACAAGCTTCTGGCGTACGAACGTAGCTTTGCCATTTAATATATTGTATACAGTATGAGTCAGTTTCATATGTCCATTAGTTCACAAACCATATCATGTTTAAATGCATTTAATAAGGAACAATACAACACAGTGTAGACAGTGTACAATACAATATTTCATGGCATGCAGCTGCAAATTGGAGCCACTACAAGGCGGGGTGTGGCCAATTAGCCTGACCGAACGCACGATAATTTAATACATCGAAACCTCAAAATATGTAAATCACCCAGCACGTTGAGTGCAGATGTGACCAATCGTATAAAACCGTAAGCTTATCACTTTTGATAAGAAAATGCTACACTTTCGAATGACTCTAAAAGTGTCGTGAAAACGTCAAGATAAAAGAACTGAAGAATAAGAGATAAAATATCGTAACGGTTGGAGCAACTCGTGAAAAAGGTCGCCCTAAATTGCTGTTAACAGGAATACGGTTTGCAAAACAAAACTTTTAACTACAATTTTGTAAATATAGCGGGGGAAAATGGAATCTTATATAACGAATCGATCAAGCAACTCGAAACCTCACTCAAACATGGACGTTTCCCAACCACAGGTAAAAAATGCTTAAAGATATGATATCGATATGATTTTTATAATTTTTCGGTCTATGCTTGATTTTAATAGCTACTGACACTGAACGAATATTAATGAATAGGGCATATACATGTAGACAATAATGCATATTTAAAACGCTCTCCAAATGTAGAACTATTTATACTGTCATATATTTGCGAAAAACACTGGTTGTATATACATACACAAAACATAAAACAGGTATTTGGATGCAATCATTTTATACATATGTCAGTAAATATCTTTTTGACAGGATGTTGTCCGGCGTAGTCTAAAAATTGTCTACACGCTGAGACATTTCGACTGTTCGTTTTGTTACACCTGCTTCGACGCCGTTCTCAAAAAATAATTTGTAATTTTAATGCGCAACAGTATTCTTTTGTATACGAAATCTTTTTAATATAAAACTGTTCAACATCTACTGAGCGTTTTTACGCTGCAAAAATTAATTGCGTTGAGAATTACTCAAGTCGGTATAAGCCATATAAGTTCCTCTGTATAATTTTGTAATGTTCGATCAAATGGAACAATCATAGCAACGTTGGCAAGTTTTTCTTAAAACTAAACATTTTCTTGTATACATGTACGGCCATAAATCATCGATACAGTAAGTTTTCTTTGCATGACATATGCATGGATAAACCGACTATACGTACCCTTGTTGTAGTCAATTTTGAGCCGTACATAGAAAAAAATGGCTTTTTGCAAAGCTGTAAAGCTTCCGTGCGGACAAGAGACTTAACTAACTGGAACAAAATTCAGAAAATACTAATCTGTTAGAGCACAGAGAAAACTGAGCAATGTTTTCAAACAAATTTTTCCGTTGCGTTTGTCCATAATGCAAATAACCATAATTACGTGGGCCGTGCTGGGCACATGCACACAGAGCGTGGGAAGAACCCCCCTCAGTAGCCCATTACGCGTATGAGGTCAAGATAGATTGGCGTATAGCGTTGGAGGTCAACACTTTGTAAATAATTTAAGTAGGACAACCACAACTATTTGAACTTTTTGAAAAATAACTGGGCTTTAACTATGTCGATATTTGTGGAATTATAATGTGCTGTAAATCTTACTGTTTTAATAGCATGCAAGCGAGGGTTGATTAACTTAATTAATCACGATGAAAGCGTGGTAAAGGTTTGCGAAGGAGTAAATAAATACATTAAAAGCTGAGAAGCAAAAAAGGGAAAAGTGTAGAAAAGAAGGGACGAAGAAACGAAGAAATGGAGGAGGGAGAAAGGAGAGAGGCAGTTACACACGTAAAAACACACAAGTTGTTACAAATCTGAAAACAAGTTGTTACAAATCTGTTCACAAGCTGTCGACAAGTTGTCTTCACACTGCTTGTTCCCAGTTGTTGTAACAAGTTTGGAACAAGCTGTTAACAACTTGTAACAAGCTTGATGGCATTATCAGACTTGTCACAAGGTTGTTCTAACAAGGCTGATACAGTCATGATAAACAAGAATGTTACAAGCTTGACGACACAAGGTTGTAACAATACTGCTGTATCACAACTGTATCAAACTTGTTGGAACAACCTTGTAACAAGCCTGATAATATCAACAAGATTGTTACAAATTGTTAACAGCTTGTCCCAAACTTGTTGACAACTTGTGACAAGCAGTGCGAAGACAACTTGTTGACAAACTTTTTACAAGATGTGAGATTTTTGCGTGTGTAGGAGGGAGTGTGTAGAAGGGGGAAAAAGGAAAGGAGAGAGGATGAAAGGAGGGGGAGGGAGAAAGGAATGAGGAAGAAAGAACGGTGGAAAAAGGGAGGAAGGGAAGAGGAAGGAAGACCAAGGGGAGAAGAGAGAAAAAAAGGGGGGAAAAGGGAGGGGGATGGAAGAAAGAAAGAAAGAAAGCAAGAAGGAAGAAAGGCAAGTATAAAAGAAGTTAAAGGAGGGGAATAGACAGGAAAAGGAAGAAGGGAGAAACGTAAGTAAACAAAAGTTGATTTTTTCTCTTGAAGGTAGCAAATCGGCAAAAACAAGACGTAGAGAAATCGAACACCTCTCAGCACGCCAGTGGACAAGCTGAAACACTGAAACGTCGTGTTGCTGTATGTGATGCGACAGACGAAGCAAAAGAAGGCCGCTGTCACATGAGAGTTATCATGAAAAAATTTTAAAGTGTTTATTAATTAAATGTGACTTTTCACAGAGATATATCTGATGTATCAAGCCTAACTAAACTATAGATGAAACTTCACAAATTTTAATGAACGACAACGTTCTCAAATAAGAATTGCATTATAACGAAGAATAGAGAGATTCAGATTTTGACTTCCCGACTACAGCACCGTTGCCATAATATAATTAACCAATCAGATGCTTTTATTCTACCCGAATAATCAATCAAGTGCTCTCTCCTCCGCAGAAGCTTTAGTTTTCCTTCCTTCGCCCAGCGGCTACGCTCGTGTTCCAAGATCCGCCATGTAAAGTGTGGTGAAATGTCCTAGGAAAACTTAAGCCTCTGCGGAGGAGAGAGAATCAAGTGCGTATCCATTAATCAATCAGATGCTTTTATTCTACTCGATTAACCAATCAAGTGCGTATTAAGTCTATGAGAGGTAGCGGTAGTGATAGTAGAAGTCAAATGAGAACCTCTTTAACAAAAACGTTTTTGTCATATTCGGGTCAGATTTATTCCAGAGACGGATGCAAGAGACGGATGATCTGTCTGGACCACAAACTTGGGCAAAGAAAAGATAGCTCGTCCGATCGTTCGTGTGTAAATACGGGAAAACTGACAGATCATTTGAAAGTTTAAGCGGATCCTCCGTCGTGTTGTGTTTATCACTACGGCTGAAATAATCCGTCCTTGTGATGACCAGTCTCTGGTATAAATCACGCAATAAAATCTGCAATTCTGAAAAGGATGAAAAACGTCTCGTTCAGTTTGTAGTTCTAAGATGTACCTGTAGTCTTCCTGAAGGACCTACTTCTGAGACATGGATTGTACTTTATGTAAAGCATAATAAATTCCTTTCATAGCTAAAAGTTGTTCATGAGTTCCACGTTCTACAGCACGGCCTCGTCTGATTACAACAATACAGTCCGCATGTTGAATGGTTGACAGACGATGTGCTATTACCAATGTTGTTCGACCAACACTTGCGTTGTCCAGGGCTTGTTGCACTACCTGAAAACGAATGCTTTGTTAATGTCGTCTCTAACAAAGAGTAGGGAATCACGACGAGAATAGGCCAATCTATATTGGAGAAAGTGCATTTACCAATTCTTTGAATATCTTCTTTTGAAACACATGACTGGCATTATCTTATGCCACATTTTGTAGTATCGGGCCAACACATGTAGATCCGGCCAACATATTAGCGTATACTACAGTACTAAATGCATAACATATTTAATATGAATTTTTAATACATTTTTGAAGAAGTAACATTTCACCTTTTCACTCTCCGTATCCAAGGCTGAAGTTGCTTCATCCAGTAAAAGTACTTTAGGATTACGAATCAACGCTCGTGCAATGGCGACTCTTTGTTTTTGTCCTCCTGATATAAGAGTACCCTTGTCACCCGCCATCGTGTCGTAACCCTGGAATAATTCACCAGATCTACATTAGTTTGTAATGAATGTCCCTTCTTTCTCTCCTTCATTCGTTTTCTTCCTTCCATCACTTTGTTTCCCTCTTCTCATATGTATTCCTTTCTCCACCTTTACCTTCTTAAAATTTCTCCTCCAATCTTTGCCTCCCCTCTATCTCTATTTTACTCCCTTCACCCCTCCCCTCCTTTTCTCCCTACTTCCCTTCCTTTTTCCTCCCTTACCTCAATCCATCTCTCTATTCCTTCTCTCTTTCTTTCCCTCCCTGCTTTCTTACATTGCTCCGCCTGTTCCTTTCTCCACCCTTCCTCCATCAGTCCTACCTTACCTCCCTTACCTCCTCTTCCCTCCCTCTCTCCACTCCCTCTACTTCTCCCTCCTCTATCTCTCCCTCCCACCACCTCTCCCTCCCTCCACCTCTCCCTTTCTCCACCTCTCCCTCTCTCCACCTCTCCATCTCTCCCTCCCTTCACCTCTTTCCATCTCTCTCTCCACCTCCTCTCTCTCTCTCTCCCTCCACCTCTCTCTCCCTCCCTCCATCTCTCTCTCCCTCCCTCCATCTCTCCCTCCATCTCTCTCTCCCTCCATCTCGCTCTCCCTCCCTCTACCTCTCTCCCTCCATCTCTCCCTCCTTCCACCTCTCTTCTCCCTCCCTCTATCTCTCCCTCCATCTCTCCCTCCCCTCATCTCTCTCCCTCCCCTCATCTCTCCCTCCCTCCTTCTCCTATCTCTTACTAAAGTCTCACCTTTGGTAAGCTCGCAATGAACTGATGGATATTGGCTGATCTTGCAGCCTGTTCAATTTCTTTATCACTGACTTCTCTTGTAGTATCACCGTAAGCAATATTTTCTCTGATGGTCATGTCAAATAACACTGGTTCTTGAGATACTATACCAATTTGATGACGTAACCATTTGATGTTCAAATCCTTTACATTATGAGCATCCATTGTCTAAAAAATAAATGATATAGAAACTCACTCAATTATTAATATGGCAGTGTTTTTATCTGCGACTGTTCATCATAGAAATACTTTACCGTTTCGAGCGAAGGCCTCTTCTTCTGGATGTTTTCAGATAGTTCAGTCACAAACCACGACAGCTTATCGTAGAATACTACCTACACTGGACTCCAACATTTGAGATATCTTTTCCAGGTAGTTCAGACACAAACCACGACCGAGCTTATTGTAGAATACTACTTACACTGGACCCTACGTTTGAAATATCTTTTTCACGTTGTTCAGACACAAACCACGACAGCCTACTGTAAACTTACCACACTTCCGTTGATCACGTCATAAAATCGTTCGACCAATGAGACGGTGGTACTCTTGCCACAACCACTTGTACCAACCAAAGCTATAGTTTGACCTGGCTTCACGGTGATGTTCAGATTACGTAATACTTTGATTCTACGTCGAGTTGGATATCTGAAACCGACTTGATTTAATTTGATTTCACCTTTACATTTTTCCTGCTAGAATAACAAATCTGTCTTAATATGAACCTTTCATTTAGTCACAGGTAGTCTAAACACTAAATATAGCTTAATTTACTCAGAGCGGAAAGCTCAGCTTAATTTACTTGTGCTTACCGGTTTCATGCCGTCCTCTGATTGGTTATCGATAGAAGGAACATAATTGATAAGAGTGAAAACTTTTTGGGCAGCAATTTTTGCTTTGGCATAATCAGGGGTGAAGGAGCTTTGTTGTCCAACAACAACAGCTGTAGCAAGATACGTGAATATAGTCCTAAATAAATACATTTAATATTTAAATTTTATATTTGAAGCAGTATTTGAAAGGACACGAAAATTACAATAATATTTCTAAATATACTTTTGTTGGAAAGATCTTTCAAGATGATATATGGTATGTCATTCTTTAACGTTTTTCCTATCTCCTTTTGTGTATCAAGATATTGCATGGTGTTGGTTTGAAATGCAATTACACATTCAAATTTCGACGTAACACTGTATAATGTCTTATTATACATTATAGTGAGTTATCGATCATTGAGTTATCGTAAAATTTGAAATATCGACATTCTCTGTGAATGTCCACAACAAGTTAATTGAAATCCTTACGTCATCATTTCTTTCAGCGTGATGTCATAGTCGACCAGCAACTTGGCGCCATAACGAAACGTGGCGGCAAAAGCGAAGTTCACGATACAGTAAGTTAAGCCAGTTGCCAAACCCATTAGATGACTGCTTTTCTTCGCTTTCCTAAATAATCAAGAAGAGATTCTTCGTATGTTAAGACCTATTTCCACTCAAGAAAATTTCCACGGACAAAAAGTTTTCCGAAAATATCATTGTTAAAAGTTGAAAAATCGGCGGAAAATTTGTGTCGGCCAGCCAATCACATTTTACAAAAATTTTCTTTCTGCGAAAAATTTTCCTGAGTCGAAGTGCGCCTTTACGCAACACACACACACAAAATTACAGAGCATTAAAAATTGTTGGGAGTCCCGGGTTCCATCCTTGATCGGACCTCTATTTAAGGTCTTAAAATAATTGAGGAGAAAATGCTACCTTTACAATGACATTTGTAAATGGTTAGACTTTCGCGTCTTCTCGGATAAGGATCACATTAAAACCGTAGGTACCTCAGTGAGCGAGAAACTGTAAAAAGAGTTTTTAGGCCAACTGCAAATGACTTATAAAGATATATTAGCCCGTTCGCCCTCTCATATAAACAAGCACTTAGATATGTTTGCGGTTTACATCCGCATACCTGTAAGGCACGGCCATTGCTGTACGATAACGTTCAAAAAATTCTTCCTCTCGACACAAAGATGCAACTGTTTGAATATTCGCAATTGTCTCCTCTGCAACCTGGAAAAGCAAAGAAAATATTCAGGGATGCCGGAACGATAAAAAGACAAGGGGGGCAAACGTACACCAAAATGCACCTCTATAGACCCAGGTGAAGATATAAACCTACGATACAATTATGTGTTGACTCGCCAATCAAAGCAAACAGGTCACATTCAAGATCACACCTCATGCTTTTGCCCAAAAAACATCACTGGAAATGTAATCTATCAGGTAGTATTTTATAACTCAAAGAGCACTTCTGCCCCCCTTGCACCTCCTAGAAAAAGGCAAGAGGGGCAGCTGCCCCCCCTGCCCCCCCCCCCCCAGTTCCGGCGTCCCTGAAAATATTCCAATAAACATTTGTAAAAATGCACTTTAACTGTTATCCCAACAGAACGCCTAATTTTACGACACCATTTCCCGGATTTTCACTGGTATGCTACACCATCCCTCAAATCCCAGCTTGCATGCCTCGTGGATTCACTACAAACACTCATATATATTGATGGCAAATATCACAATATTTTAAGTCCAAAAATCTCGCCCACTCCACTACATTTATAAAATAACAGCAAATTTCAGGCTGCCCGTTCTCTTGTGCCCGCGAATACCGCCTGCTACGCAGGCTATAACACCCAGATCTTTACCTCCTTACCACCATATTTTCTCGGGTACTATACCGCCACCTCCCCCTTCATTACGACCCTATCTCCAAACGTCTGCACTGACCATCGTGGTTTCCTCCTCCGTATTTTCTCACGAGCTAGTTGCCCACCTCCCATCACCCCTGCTTTGATTATCTCCTCCCTTTTCCCATTCTCACCCCTCTCTAAGAGCCCTGCTTTACCTTCGCGGCGTCTTCCTCCATATTTTCACGGTTGCTAGCCCCCAATGCCTTGGTGAACATGACACCAGATACTACCAACACCGGAGCAAATGCTGTTATCAACAAACTTAGTTTCCAACTTGTTAAGAATGAAACAAGAACTCCACCGGTGATTGAACACAGAGCAGACGAAATAAATCCCAGCTGAGAACCTGTTGCCTAGGTAAAGATAATGAATTAAGATGCCACAACATTTTGAACATTATTATACTATACCTAATAGGGGTATCATCATTAAAACAAGTAGACCGAGCAATCTATTGCACTTGCCTCGTGTTGGATTAGAATCCACTAAGAAATCACTTTTTTATAATGATTGTACTGTATTTATTCTTAGCTGCATGTCTATATTAATCTGAAGCCTGTACTTCTTGTACTTTGTTGTTTTTCAGTAATGCAGGGTAACTGTTGATATGCTTAAATAAAGTTTTATCTATCGAAAGGCCCCGCGTTTACATGAGACAGGGACGAAGTCAAACCGGGACGATTTTCAATTTCGGTCATAGTATTATTTATAATAGATTTTTACATGAGACCGGGACAAAAAATTGCTGAGACCGGGTCTGAAGTCATCCCCGCTCGCTGGACCGAGCCGGCTATCGACTATACAGACCGGGATGAATTCGGAGCGAGATGAACGCAAACAAAAATACATTTCGTCTCGGATGTGCTCTTCTTAGCTTCGGAACAATATGTGCTCACAAAAGCACTGTAAAAAAAGGAAATATCGGGCAAGGGGAAGAAATTTTCAAATTTCGATTTTCATCTCGTTTTAACTTCGTTGCAGTCTCTTGTAAACGTGCCTATCTAAAGTGTAGTAGGACATGCTTACTAGAAGATCATGTTAGAAAAGGCGTTTTCTAAGCAATTACAACTATACTGGGGTACATCCCTAATGAGGGCCTTTTCCCCAATCCCCCTACACATCTCAAGTATATACACTAAGACCATTCTGTACTGACATATATAAGACAGGATGTCAAGAATGGTAGAGAATAAGAGAAATAGGCAGGTCCAGATTTTTGAACGAGGTTGATCAATGATCAGTCTTTTTTAGTAATGATAAAAAATGCCCAGCATATCTGGAAATATTGCCTAGCAAAGGGCCTAGCTACTACGGTAAATCCCCCAGTAGTTATATAGTTAAAAAATGCCCTGATATTAAAGGACGTTCACCTACCCCTTGAACTGCAGACACCTCCGAAGACAATCTTTGACACAATGCACCAGTGCTGTTCTTTGGATTGTCAAAGTAAGAAATTTCCTGCGCGAGAAAAAGTTATCATTTGATTCATTTTAGTGAATTAGTTCACACTTTCAAAGAAGATCTTTAGAAAGATCTTTTGAAAGATTAGAAGGCAAATTGGAAGGTCACGATGTCAGAAGGCCATCTATATGGCATTTTGCCATAGGGCAATTTTTGAGAGATTGCGAAGCCGTAGAGAAAGTCAGGGGCACTTTTCCAGAATATTACACAGGGGATACTGCAAAACTGAGAAATCTACAGACTACACACTCTCTCCGCTTGATTTTTCTGCCTAACAAAAGTGGATTGATTTAGTGGGTGATGAGCTGTGACGTATTTCATTGACAAGATAGTCATGATGTTACCTGTCTCATGAGAGCTAAAAATGTTTGTCTTCTTAATCTTCGAGTGAGCGCTTCTCCCGACTTTGCAAACATCCACCACTAAAAATAAACACATCTATATTAAAGACTCTACATACACTGAGTTTACAAGCTGTACGTTAATGTAATCATCTCGGTTAGTATCCTGCATTATCATTCTATAACTTGATAACTAAACAGATCTCTGTACAGATCAAGTAAATGCCATCCTTGTATTCCTTGTTGGTTTAATGTTACAACAAGAGGAAACCTAAACTAAGCTAGTAATATTTATACTGGATAGATCTATCACTTCTGAATTGTTCTTTTTAGGTCCAGTGTCACCACAGGAGGAAATCTAGACCAAATACAGCTATACAAGTTCCATGCAAACTTTCCTCGCTAGAGATCCAGTTAGAGTAAGAGACAACTTACCATTGTAAGTTCAGTTTTGCTACCGTAGCAAACCTGAGCAAACCTACGGTTTTGGTAGAGTTGAGGCCCATTTCCGCTCAAGAACAATTTCCACGGACAGAAAATTTTCCAAAAATACCATTGCTAAAGTTGAAAATTTTCAACTTCAAAATTTTTTTTCCGACGGAAAGTTTGTGTCGGCCAATTACTTTTTACAAAATTTTCTTTCTGTGGAAAATTTTCCTGAGTGAGAATGGGCCTTAATAAATCATAAACTCACTTGGAAAAGTATCCCTAGTCCAGTTCCAACTCCAATAATCATGAAAGCAATCGCCCATTTGATAGCGTCATCTTTCATTTCCTCTCGTTCGTCTTCTATATCAGGATCATATGACAATGTCTGAAAATAAAAATACCTTTTCTCTACCTGTTCCGATTGTTGAGCCCTGGGGAAACTAGGAGACGTTGTTGCAGTGTATGCTTCTAACCTTTTAGAATGATTTAACAAACACCGCAGTTTATTGCAGGTAATAAGATAAAATGTTACTTACTTCAAACAGTCGTCCCATAATGAGACCATATAAGAAAGGCATGCTTCCGTAAGCGAAAGAACCAAAACAACCGAGTAGTATATATCGCCATTCCGACTTGTTGTGTCCAAGAATTTTGAAAAATGATAAAGGTTTCATAGGTTTAGTGTCTTCTGTCTAAAAATAAAATTTAACTAATAAGTTGTAACTCTTTTGCACACGGGGCATCGTTGGGGCAGTCGTCAGAATGAGCGCCTTTCACCACGATTCTTTCTGAAAAATGACTCAGGTAGTCAGGTTTCACAGGCTTTAGGGGCGGACCATTTGATTTTTGAGGGGGGTGGAAGATTCAGTCTGTGCAAGAATTTTTTTTCCGCCCAGGCGAAGGAGACAGATATTTTTTTCCTGTAAAAGTGCAGCGCAAGATATTTTTTTCCCAATATATTTGGCCGCAGGATATTTTTTTTTGCCTCTCATAATAACGGCTTACAGCAACTTTAGGCTTTCATATAGCTATCATCGGAGACGTAGCAGGGGTTTTCAGTCAGAGGAGGCCGAGAACTGAATCCCAAGAGGGGCCAAGGAATTTTCACTGTGCTTTATTTTATATGGTTATGTCTTAATGTTCCCCACACTAAAGCGTGCAAGTTTACTTACAAAGAATGTACACTGCACCAAAACCTAAAACATGCAGGGATAGAGTAGAGTACTCGAAAATGGGGGAGGGTGCAGTATATGAATGACCTGTAACCTTGGGGGGTTCGGGGCATGCTCCCCCGAGAAAATTTTAAAATTTGAACCTCGGAAATGCTATTTCCTGCGTTTTCAGCCATGGATAATTATCTTAAGCCCAGATTTTCTCAGGGGGGCAACAATTTTGCCAGGGAACACCACTGGCTATCGTATGTCAGAGGCTCCAAAGGCGGTAGAATCCCTGTGATGTTATCCACTGTTCACCCCGTGTTCTTTTAAGCAAATGTGCCTGCTCAAAAATGCAAAATCTTGCAAGCCTGTGGACACAATACTGAAGTGAAGAGCATCAGTAGAGTTACATGTAGAAAAATGTTTTTTGAGCGCTCTCTTTTGCATGATATTTTTTTTCTCGATTGTGTGCTGCATGATTTTTTTTT
>CACRXK020000880.1:0-65170 GCA_902702795.2 Paramuricea clavata
TGGCAATATCTCAGAAACAGTTGACTGAAAAAATCTGGTCTTTTCAACCAAATATTATTAATATATGATTGACCAAATTTAGTTTAAATGAACTTGCATACCTATATATAACATTAGTTTTTTCAATGAGAATTTTTATTTGTAAACCAGTGACACTATTTTTTTCATGTCACTCATCACCTAAAGGGGCAATATCTCCATATATTTCTATAAAAACCAAAAAAAAAATTATTTACTAAATTAGTACATATCTATATTATAACCAATTTTCATCTATTGGGATATGAATTAGAAAATGATCAAAAATTATAAAAAATACTCCTTTGCTTTTTTGGGCAAGATGTTTACAACATGAAATTTAGAACAGTAACTAAGTGTTAAAATTCAACAAAGTGTGCAAGCCAAAACACAGTGCTTGTACATCTTTGGAGTTTTTAATTACCTCAAATATATTTAAAAGGACATACGGTACTAGAATCTATTTGTTTTCAATATAAACCAAGGATGGGAAGGTGAGAAAATAGGAATTTTCTGAGGTGTTTTTAACACAGACAATGACAGCAGACATTTTCAAAGGCAAATTGTGGTGACAAAACCAAAAGTTATTCACTTCTCTACTCAAAGCACTGAAAAACACCATAAAGAGAAAAACATTTTAAACATACATCAGGTAAGCCTTTTAGCTCAATTTTCTCATGTTTCTGTTTGGAAAGAAACGGTTTTTAGCCAAAATTATTTTGCACGCCAATGTAGGCTGCTATAAAATGTCAGACACGCGTTCTCTTTTGAAGTCTGGCTCTGAAAAACAATCGCTTTTTTTTAGTTTGAAATAATCTTTCATTAGGACTAATTGTGTAGAAATGTTATCTGTATGCTCAAATGAAAAAGATAACCTAATAGTCAGGTATTCAACATAGCTATAAAAGGGTGAAATAAGGACTTTCATCTTTGGTTCTTTGTCAGACATGAGAAACCACATTAGTGCCATTTTGTCGCGTGTGCTATTTTATAAAATAAACACCTCAAAACCATAAACTTTTAGTTCAGAAAATTACAAAGTTTCCCATAGACATTATTAAAAATGTTCTAGTGAAACGATTTCATGATAAATAAGCGAGCAATGGGCCCGAAAGGACGGCTAAATTATGTTTTTGTTGGGACTTCAGTTTCATGGCTTCCCGCAAAGGAAGCCATTTCAGAGAGAAACGACAACAACGGCAAACAACCGCCGCGACTAAGTTTTGATAACTTTTCCTTCTGATTCAACATGTAGTTACTAGAAAATGAGGTTGGATCAACATTACTATCTGCCTTATCGATTTAAAGTTTTATGGGGATATAAAACCCAATACAAAAAGCATTTTAAAAGCTTTAGAACTCAAGTGCGGACTTTTTGAGAATTCGCACGTGGCAAGCAAGCGCATTAATTCAATACACTTATTTCAAACCACAATATGTCTGAAACGAGTTGTCATTTTAAGACTAAATTGATGAAAATAGATATAACAGTGATTTTGGAATATCCTACTTACTTAGTGTAATTTAATACTCGAAGTATTCTTGCCAAATAGGGCACGTACGCACACAGTAATTTAATCTGGTGTCGTTTGAAACATACTTTAGCTAAATGGGGTTACGAAAACAGTCGAAATTGTGCCCAAATTTGCATAAACAGTTCGTCTAAAAAGATAACTTTAAACTAGATTCAACCAACATTAATGCAGTCGAATTTTGTGAGTGTTTGATCGCATATTTCTACTCAAAAATACCCTTTAAAAATCGTATCTGCTCACTTGTGTTCCGTGTTCATCTTTCTTGTGATTTCCGACTTCTATTTTTAATAAAGTTTGGAGAAATCCTCATCTTTTTGGCTGAAAATCTCGCGCATGGTTCACAGAAAAACTTGGCCCCAAAACGTCAATACATTTGCTTTCCTTTCATGCCAAATTTTCGTTGTAGTTGATTCAGAAACCTCTTCTTTTCTAGCTTTTAAAACTTGCTGTAAAATCTTTCTTTGTAACAGAATCGCAATTATTCATTATTTTTGGAAAACTAAGATTTTAAACTTGAAAAACTTTGCGAGTTTCTGACTGATTTTCTTGCATGATACACCGTTGAAAAGCTCGAATTTCACGTTCTATTTTCGTATCCGTTGCTAGGCAACCCGATAAACACGTGCTCAAATATCATGCCCGCAAGTTAAGGTGTCATGCCAGGGCGCATTGTCCGTTACCCACTTGTCAATCTCAGGGCGCATTGGGCGTTAATGAGTTAAGTATATACTTTTTGAATTATTAAGTTTGATGGTAGCAAAAAGATATTTTGTCAAAATGTATGCACTTCACATCGTCTAAACATTTTGCTTCACAGCAGGAGGTTGCATAGTACAAAATATATCATAAGTTGTAAAAAATATACCTGATTTGGTTGCATTTCAAGCAAAGGTTTCTCAATAGAACCAAGGGTATCACCCCAAAACTTGGCAGCTAGGTCGGGCTCTCTTAAATTAACATGACGAGAGAAACCACACGGAGTATCCAAAACAAAAAGATGAGGGGGATACTTTAGGGAGAGATAAAGATCTGCGGCATCTCTCACTGACTCTTGCAGCAGTAAAAATTTTGAAGCCACGGTGATCTACAGTGTAAAAAAAGTGTAAAAAAATTAAACACGTGGATGTCTGGATATCTAACATGTTCAACATTTATTTATCACCATTTATCCCCACGACTTTGCTAAGGCAGAAAAATGGCTATAATTATGAATTTCCCGGGGCATGTATGTAATTCGCTGAAACCTACTATGCATTGCACCTAAATTCTTGATTGGACAAGCTACAGTATATTATATCTGTGTGGTATAATATTACAGGTAATTTATTGTATTGCAGTACCCCATGTCTGCACACCATATGGTAAAATCCACCAGTATTCCCTGGAACCTGTGTAAAACCATGACAGGCAGAAGACCTAGTTACCAAAACAGCATACAAAGCATGTAGACTATAGATCATCATTGCCTATAACTAGGGATCCAAGGATAGTGTAAAGTTTCAAATTGAAAAAGAGACTGCAAGAACTGTATCAGTTACAGTTACATATTTCATTTGCAGAATTTCAGCACCACTTTCTTAGCTACAGGATTGCGTTGCAGATCAGAAGAACATTTGCCTGGTGTGAGTCGTGCGAAATTACATGGCCGAAGGGCCTGTTTACATGGAGGTAGGGTGACCCTATCAGGAGGGTTACCCTGGCAAGCGGGTCAGAAAATACCGATCGTCTACATGAGGTAGGGTTACCCTACTGCTAGGGCTGTGTCGCCCGATAGGGTAACCCTACCTATGCATGGTCGCTAAGCCATGTGTATTAGAAACATGGCGCTGAAACGCAGCATTCTCGTCCAAAGGCAAAGCTTCGTTCTCTGCTTCCTTATGTGTAGATTGCTTATCCGTTTTATTTTTTCTGGTGTTGTTTAAAATACTCACCAGGCTGATATGCATAATCTTGCGACGCCATCGTTGTTTGTCTAGCAGTCACAGTAGGATGTATAAAACATGACGTGTTGCTAGGATCACCCTACCTGACGCATTTTCTTGGCTTATGTAAACAAAAAGATAGCCCTGCTGCTAGAGTCACCCTATCTGTTTGATAGGGTAACCCTACCCCTAGAGTAACCCTAGCGCGCATGTAAACGCATCTATAAAACACATTAGACTAGGGTGACCCGCTTGCTAGGGTAACCCTCTTAAAAGGGTCACCCTACCTCCATGTAAACAGGCGCTAAGGCTAATACTATTATAATCCCTGATCTTTGGTTGTAGCCTCCCGTTTCATACGAGTTGTGGACGGCTCATGTTTCTATTAACAATGCTGTAAGCGAACAAAATGTTGAACTGATGAGAGATACAATTCAGTATTTCGCTATTTAATGTCTGTAATCAGGTTTACATGAATCTTCGCGAGACAAGATATTATTAACGTTAGTTTGCCAAAGAAACAGTTCACATATTAGTATAGTCTATAGCTTTTGTCTTTTTTATATCAGGAGGTGACAGTCGATAACCAGTCTACGCGGTCATTTCAAATGTTTATTTCTTGCCATGTATTTTCGTTTCTTGTTGGTTGAATGATGATCGTGGCTTCATCGCAATATGTTTTTCTTCTCTTTTCCCTCAGTTCAGATCACACATTTAAGTTAATCTTGGCCATGAGCGTTGCGTAGTTCTCTTGTAATTTCACTGTAATGACTGACAGTTCACAATGTATGGTTGGGATCTAATACTCGTACGCTGACTTCATATTGTTGATATTGCTGCTGTCAACATAGAAGTTGGTAATTTCCAAATTGTTAGCCACACTTTGAGGGTTGAACATTTGAGATCATATAATCTTCATTCAATATGGTAATGATGTCACTAAAATAACGATGGAAAGAAAATTAAATGAGTACAAGAGAAATTTAGCCATACACATATTTTATATCAAAAAGATATAAAATTCATTAAAACTCACCTTCTTAAAGCTTTGGAGTGACAGCGAGACTTCTTCTGTCGCTATAATAAGTAGCGACATTGACCCCTCGGAAATCGAGGAGGCAACCCCCCGGGAATCTAGGGGACAATCCAGTGGTGTTCTAGACATCTAGTCAGCACTGAGTCTGAGTCCATTTGAGTTGATAAAAGCTTTTGTGGTTATAAATTGATTGTATGGCTATATAACTATGTTCTGATATGTTGTAAAAAAGATTGTATTTTTGTTATGATTTCTAAGATTGTCAGTCTGACTTAAAGATTAACTTGAAGCTTGTCGATATTGGGATACAGTTACTTGTAGTTTATATATAGTATATTACATTATAACTTCTTGAACTCTTTTTTATTTATTAATAACTAAAATATCAAATAAGTGACACAAAAACAGGCTTATGGTCGCTAAAGTAAGATTCTAAAACACCACTACTTTTTACTCTTTCAGGGATATTAGTGTATATGTGATCAATTTGTGTTTTATAGTCAGTTGTCACTTGACTAATAAGTTGCACGTATTGCTTTTCTTCGATTAAATATTTAGAAAGTGTGTTTTTGTCGGATGTATTTTCAAAAAGGTTAACATTAAAATCACCAAGGATGATAACAGGAGTATTTGGATAATTTATATACGTAGAGTGCAAATGTTTTAAAGCATCTATGAACATTGAAATTTTTACTTTTGATTTAGAGCGATAAATTCCTACAATATGTAAATTATATACTGGTTGGTTTACTTTGAGTAATGTCATTTCTACATGATTATAGTTGCACCTTGATGGTTCTAAGATGAGTTGTTTATTGTGTTTTACGTAAACAGCAGTTCCGTAGGGTGTTCTAGCACCATCCGGGATGAAGTCATTTCTGAATAGTTGAAAGCCTGGAATCTGATACAATTCATTGTCGTCATTACTACATAGAGCAGTTTCTACAAACATATTAATATCTGCTGCTTTTACATTATAATCACTCGCAACGTCAGCAACGTGAAGATGTAATGATCTCACATTTTGGAATAATATTTTAAATGTCTCACTAGTATCTTTATAGAGAAATGGAAGATGACTTTTAAGTACAGAATTTTGTCTTAGTCTTGTCATTTCTTCTTGTACTTTCTTGCTCACAGCTATTTTCTTTTCGTTCAGATTAAGAATATGTAATCCCGAAATGCTTCTAAGTCTGCTAAGAGCAACGTAATGCATGTGTTCTCGATTTAACGATGGAAGGTCGACAACGGCTTCATTTAATGTATCTCCTTGACAACGGTGAATAGTTTTGGCTGCAGATGGTCTTAAAGGAAACTGTCTGCGAAGAACTTGTATTTTATTTTTTGTAAACTGTCTTTTTACCTCAAGAATTGGAACCCAATTTTTTTCTATACTTTGATTGTAAAGATAAGAGTATTCTCTGCGATAATCATTCCCAATATGTTGTTCTTGAAATAAAACCCAGATAATACTTGGTCTTGATGAACCTTCTACTCGGTAATCAATTTTCTTGACTATACATTCAGCACCATTAGTCATACCATCTAAAACTGACACGTTTGTCGTGAGGTCATACTTTGCTTCCTTAAGTATTGAACATACTGAGTACAAGCCCATGGTTTTCGAAGGATCGTTTGGGATTTGTTTTTTGAGTCTTTCTTTCAAGTCGTCAGATAAATCTCCGAGTACAATATCTATTGCTTTAATGTCAACCTTCTCGTTTGAAGATTTCTGAAAAACGTCATGATTATGTTGATCAACTGCCATATTAGTGCTGAATAAATGGGTTAAAGATATTGGATAATCAGGATGTTGTGGACTAATGTTTAAAATTCTTTCTTTCAAAATTTCAATGTCAGCTTCAGTATGATTTCCTTCTCTGATGCGATTTAAAATTTCAGCAAACTCTTTGTCTTCCCTTTGTCTCATAACCTCTGATAATTCAAACATTTGAAAATATTTTTGCCAGAGATTTGTTGCTAATGCAGCATAACCATCCTTTGAATTCTCAAATATCCAATTATCAAACACGGGTTTCAGTTGAAATAAGTCGCCAACAGTTATTATGCTAAGACCGCCAAATGGTTCTTTTGTACCCATGATTTGTTGCAATCGTAAGTCTAGAAAATTAAACATAGCACTGCCTACCATAGATATCTCGTCAATAAAAATAACTTGCATTCTCTGTAACTGAGATCTTATTGTATTCAATCTGTCTCTATCTAGTGTACAATAATTAAACCCTCTGTTTGCAGGAATTTTAAAGGCGGAATGAAGTGTATTTCCTCTTATGTTAAAAGCAGCTTTGCCTGTTGGGGCTACTTTTACAACACTGACATCATCAGGATCATTCTGAGGTTGAGAATTTAAGTATCTTATGAGAGCTTCATACAAAGCATTAGTGACAGTACTTTTGCCTACACCAGCACCTCCGCTTAAAAACAGTCTCATTGGCAGCTTATCAGTCTTGACAGAGTTCAGTACATGATAAAAAAAACTCTTTTTGTTCAACGTTAAGTGATTGGACAAGTTTTCTATAATCGGCATCATTCAGCCTTTTCACAACTAATTCTTCATCATCATTCGTTCGTGGATATAAACCGATATCGTTTATCAGGTCGTATTGGGCATGTTGTTTATCTTTTCCAGGATCGAAGCATCCGAATAATTCACTTGCTTTCGTCCCAATTTCTCTATCTTGTTCATCTCTATACTGCGTATTCGGAGCGACTAGATTTTCTTCACTTTCAATATCTTGCACTGCCTGATCAAGAACTTCGGTGTGATTCTCGTATTGTCTTCTGTTTTGTTCTATTACATCTTTGATAATTTCATATCGATCCTGGTAAGTTTGGAAGTCTTTCAGAAGATCTGTATTTTCATTTCTCCAAGCAGTGTAAAGCATTATCTGTTCTCTACAATAATTTTCTGGATCTTTGTTTTTATTAAATCTAACTGACCGTATGATTCTTGGCTTTTGTCTCTTCACCAGCGTCATTCCACCTTTCATTTCATATTCATCATTTTCATCATTTTCAAATATTTCCTGGTCTTTATCAGATAGATCATCATCTACATTATCATCGAAATTACTCTCTTTAAGATAATCATCTATTAATGATGAATTTGATTTAAGTTTGCTTTTTTGATTGCTGTCACTTTTACAATTGAACCAAGCCACAAAATCAGCGAGACATAAGTTTTCTAATTTCTTTGGTCTTCTCTGATATCTTTTAATAATGTTATCTGATTCAATATCAACAGAATGATCAGGAAGTTCTTTAATTTTATCCATGCTTTTTAACAAGAATGTTCTTTCATTTGGGTCAGATGTGTTGATAAATTGAAATTCTCGAGACGATCGTCTCAAAGGCATTTGCATTACTAAGTAGACAGCCTCTTGTGCACTTATTTCAACAGCATTGAGAAATTTGTTACCAATATGTCTCACCTTGTTAACAATGTTCTTATTGCCTTCTTTTGCTTCTTCACATGCCTTACGAAGTAACTTGCTCATTCCTCTTTGGCCTTTAGTAATATATGAAAGGATATAAACAGCACAAGCATAAGGATCTAATACGTACTGAATATCCATGTTAGCTTTCCAAGCTCTGAGTAAGTTTGGATTGTAACAGTTGATTCTAATCTCAGCTGGCGATCGTTTCAATAACAAAGTGTTATGTTTAAGAGAAAGCCGTATAGCCTTTAGGTATTGGTGTTCTGATAAATTTAACTTTTCGAGAAATTGATCAAAGGTCATGGTTTCACCAGCTTTAATAGAATCTAATAGTGAGTGTATCTGTCCCAAAGCTTTCTTTAATATATCTGCCACATTTTCTTCAAGATCAGTCTCAGACAAAGGCTCTAAAATCATAGTTCTTGGCATTGGCGGTAAAGGGAAGTTAAATCTGCAAACAGCATTTCCTCTTTTCTTGCACGTTTTAGAGTGTTTATGCCTTTGTAAATTTACGAGGTCAGTTAAGTCGTTTGAGTCAGCTTTACATGAAACATAACTATCTACAAAATTGGCAATATCTTCATCAGAATCTTTGCCATACTCGGGTGCATTTTTGATCCAGAATAATCCATGGATATGTGGAGAACCTCTTTGCTGGAATTCAACACGATAGAAAAAATCGCCAACTTCTCCAATTGGATGACATGAACTTTTAATAAAATTGTGAATAAAGAGTTGCACCATATGTTCAAAATTTCGAGCACATGTTACTGGATCTTTCTGTATCAGTTCAGACTTCTTTTGCCAAGTCATTTGCTTAACCTCATCATCAGTATAGTGTTTGTTGTCAATAAGACGACCAAGAATTTTAATCAAATGAATCCAACGCGTTTCAGCAGCTGAAAATGAACAGAACCATGTAGGTTTACCAAGCTGACGAATCATTGCAAATAGATCCTTCTTACATCTTTCAAAGTATGGAGGGGAACCGCGTAAATTTCTTAAAACTGTGAATCCTTCATCTAAATTGATTAGCTTATTAACAGAACTTTCAGACTTCAAATCGCCTGCTGTGTAAGTTTTACCTTTGGTTTTACATTTACGCAATGATAGGCTTGCACTTCCTTGAATTTGTCTAATCTGTAATTTTTTTAATTTGTAAAAAAATATTTGGCACAGACTGAGCAACTTTTCGATCTTGACTTCGTAATTCCCATTTACAAATTGTACTATAGTGAACAGGTACAAGTCTTTCACTGTTATCAGCTTGACGTTTGCCACAGTAAATGGTAGGGAAAGACAGGAATTCAGAATCTTTATCGATAAAAATACCAAGTGGTCTATTTCCTTCTCCTGGTGCAAAACTTATTATTTTATCACCATCTTGAGTAATGTCTGGTTCTTGTAATAGTGTATCCATAACACCTGATGCTCGTTCAGTTGGTTCGCACCACTCATCATCTGTGTCGTTGTCAATCGGGTCATTACTTGCTTGCATTGTTGCTACATTTTCTTGACTTTGAATATTTACTTCGTTTGATACAATGTCTGATGTTTCCTCGGTGTTGTTGGCAATAAATTCTGACCACGCTTCTTCATTGACATTGTTGAGTGGATTTGTTTCATAATTATCCATTACTTCAATTCCTTCATTTTTGAATATTTCACTGTTACAAACCAAGTATCGCGCTGCTTCTAAAACTTTCGAAGGTCTGACATTCTGAAATTGATAATGGTGTTTGTATCCTAGTCGTCGTTTCAATTTGATTGGAATAGTTCGTGACTCGTTAATTGGTCTTGGTAAAACACTAACGGTTGTGTTAACATCAGCAGGTACATTAACTACATTTCCATGGATACTTAGTTGTCCTCCACTAGGCAGTTCACGTACTTGCATGAAAGGTATTCTCGGTGAAATTAGCCTTTCTTCAAGCGAAGTCAAATCATTTAAGACATCAGGCTTTTCTGGGAAAGTCATTTTATTTGCCTTCGCACAACTTGGAAGTTTACCATCTTTAAGGTTTGAGTGGCAAGTACCACATATCCATTCAGTATTATCAATGCTTTTGACGCCAGTAAGACATAAATTGAGAATTTCGTTTGAACATGACTTGTATAAAGAAGGATTGCATTCAGTGACAGATGATCTGTACCATAATTGATCACAACATGTACAAATATGTTCTGGTCCAACACTAATGTTCTTATGAAATGTTTCAGTCGCTTGTGCTATCGTCATTGGTGATCTCGCCTCAGTAGAGTTATTTTCACTTTGTGATGAGGTTTCACATGTAATTTGGGAATTTAAGTTAAGTTTCAGTCTCTTCTGTTCATTCATTTCGGCTTCATTCTCATTCTGTGCAAATTTTCTTTTAATATAGTTCCTTTTTTGAATATTTTTAAGTCTTTCTGGATAATTTTGGTTATAAATTCTACTTGACATTTTTGACGATTCTCTACTTTTCTCAATGTTTGATTGTCTGTATGTTACAGTGGACTTTTTAGAAGAATCTTTAATTTTTTTAGGATTTGATTTTCTATATGTGATTTTTGTTTGTTTTACCTTGTCAGGATTTGATTGTGTGTATGTTGCAGTGGCCTTCTTAAAGGAATCTTTAGTCTTTTCAGGATTTGATTCTCTATATTTGATTTTTGTTTGTTTTTCCTTGTCAGGATTTGATTGTCTGTATGTCACAGCGGCCTTTTTAAGCAATTCTTTAACTTTTTCTGGATTTGCTTTTCTGTAATTTTTATTATATGTTTTCTTTCTTTCATTTTCCTTTTTTTTAAAATTTTCATCCTTTCTTCTTTTCATCATATATTCTCTCATATAGCTTTTTCTACTTTTAGTTTGTAAATTTTGCGAGTTTGGTTTTGGCTGCAGCTTATTTGCTTTCTCATTTTCCACTTGGCGAGAAACAGATTGTGCAGTGGGTGTTGTTGACACATAGTGTAGTTCATCAAGATGTCCGATATAAATATCTCTTACGTTTTCGCCAGACTCAACATAAACAGAGCTTACAACGGTTGATTCACAAAAATTTGGCGCACTTTCAGTTATATGAATTCTCAAACTATTCGCATTCGCAACTGCTTGTATAATAATATGGTCTGCCCATGTTCCTAGCATTGACATATCCTGTAGATATTGTACCCACGATTGCTGTGTATTACTTTCTATGAAATGTTCTGGGCAGTTTATTAAATGTTGGATTGCGAGAGCTCTAATTTGTGCATGACAATCTTCAGTTTGATAAAGTTGATAACTTACACTACGAAAGAAACAATTACCATCACCTGCAATGTTTACTGGCTGTAGTCCTATTCTAGCTAGTCTAGCTGTTAGAACTGACATTGAAGTATTTATAACAGGACCTGGGTTTGATTCTATATCCCCACATAAGAGTAATGAATATTTGTCGTATGTCTCTAGTTTTTGTATAATACATTTAGTTGCGGGTAATAGTTTTGACTCTTTTGACCTAAACATGTGTATTCTTGTTCTATTCTGCGTGCTGCCTTGTTTATGACATTTACAATTTATGTTGTTTTTATCGCAATTAGACGGCTTACAATATTGGGGCCATGTATTGATTTGTCGCTGGAAGACGTATTTCCTGAATGTTATACTGGGCAAATTATGCCAGAAAGATGATATGGGAATTGGGTGCTTTATTAACAACTTTAGCCTACGTCTGCGCTTTTTAGTATTTTTCCTCATCAGATTAACAATTTTTTTAACGGGGATTAATCTAGATGCTTCATGATGGCGATCTTTGACGTTCAGTTCTTGTAAACGTTTTAGAATTCGTGATCCACATCGAACAAAACTATGAGATACAATACAATCTCTGTTTTGTCTTAAGGGTAATGCATTTATAGGTGCAATATGGGAATCAAGTTTATTTGTTTTTGTATTGAAATTGTGACATGTTTCTAACAGGGTAGTGTTGCATGTAACAACGTTGACTGAATTTATAATTTCATAAAAGGTATTTAATGGCTTATGACAAGTCATTCCAACTTTTGTTTTAGTTATCGATAGTTTATCATAATTTTCCGATAGTTTCCCATAAGTTCGAATAAATAGTTCACGATTTTGCACCATTGTGCTAGACCCATGAACAAGGTCTGTAGCGATAGGGCGCAGCCTACCTCCTTGCCTTTGAGCATCCGAAATGCGAGCCTGGCAAGTAAAGACTGTGGCGATAGCTCGCAGGCTATCTGCTAGTCTTTTGCTTTCCAAAAAAGCTCCCCGACTAGTCAAGGGATTCCCGGCAATGTCACAGACTATGGAGTCCATTTTAACCAATGAAATGAATTAACTTTATAGCTGTGTCAACAAGAATTTGGGCTCTAAAATTTCCTGTCTATTATTCAAGGTCCATTACTCGTGCTTGCATTAACATGCAATCAGGCCTATAAATAAATAAATGGGCCTGCTTAACAAAAATCCATGCCGTACAACCGTATTTCGATTGTAAATCTGATTGGGTCTATGAGACAAAAGACCTTTTAATCTGTCATTTGATTGGTTGGTACTAATTAGATTATACTATTGTTGTTAATATATTTTAAGTAATCACAACTATAATTAGATTGTTGTTGTCGTTGTGTGAAATTTAAATTTATCCTGCGACATTTTTTGATTGGATACTAAATATAAACTTTTGCTGTGGGTGGAAAGCGATCGGATTTATATAGTGCATAAGGTTTGTGTCAGGCTATTATTTGTAAAATAGTCAAACAGAGCCTGATACTCACGTTATGCTTGCATGTGTCAATGCAACTCAAAATTGTGTTAATTGCAAGTTGCAACTCTGAAGCTCTCTATGGGAGACATATTGAGCTTTTTGAAGACATGACAAAGGTTGTCGTGTAGTTTCACGGCATAATATATTTATGCATGACGATTGCACGTTAATTATCTCCTAGAATTTCTATTTTCAAAAAAAATCCCCGACTAGTGAAGAGATTTTCGCCAATTGTGTTTGATTCCCTTCTCTTTACTTAGATTAAAATTTAGTCTAACATGCAAGTTGTCCATTGGTGTACGAATTTTTCCTTTCTGTTTTCGCCTGCGCGATTTTTTCCGCCCCCCCGCCCAACACTTTTCTAATGGTCCGCCCCTTATACACGGAGAGATTGGCATGTTGTCAGTCGAATCTGTGATCGAACTCAAAAGTATGGGAGGGGCAAAAGCAATAGATCTATTTGAAGACATGACAAAGTTTTCATTTGCCATATCCGTAGAAGTTTATAATATATCAGTACACAGAGGTAGACTCGAAAACTTTTAGAGAGCACAATGTCGAAATCAGCAAAATCAAAAAACCCAGCGGCGAAAGATAAAACCACTTCAAAAGTCGGTCAAGAATTGGCAAGGGATAAAGAACGTAAGAGAGCAATTGAATTTACATGTGATAGTCGTTCAGTTTCAGACGGTCGAGGACAGCTTGGACGAGAGGGCGTGGTGGGATATATTCAGAGCGTATCCCCACCAAAACAGAGTCGAAAGAATACGGAGTACAGTAATTTCAAGCTGCAGGCTAAAAGTGGTCTTGTACCGGGGGTATGTTTCTCGTCGACAAAACGCAGCATCTTGGCGGAGCGCGAAGCCACGAAAACAGCGGTAAAGTTGGATCGTTTCACCTACGCGTCGGACGGGAAAACAATCTTTGTCAACGATATGACAAAGATATCCGTGCCAAATTCATCCGACTACGACTTTCAGTTCGTCGACAGCGGTATCCACCAAAAAGATCTACAATCTATCATCAAAAATTCGATGGACATGGATTTGGTAGACTTCGTCGCAAAAGTGATTGCAAAAGACGCAGTCGTACAAGTAGTTGGTTCGTCTCAGCTACGAAAAGTGGAGTGTTTTGTGGCGGACAAATCTTGCAAACAGGCAAAACTCATTCTTTGGGAAAATGATATCGAGAAGGTCCTGGTTGGCAACGTGTACGCATTCAGCAATGTCCGCGTGCGAAGCGACGCAGTTGATGTCCTTGGAGGCGAAGTGACCCTCAACACGACTAAAGATACAACCGTTGTTAAGCAAGATGGCCATGCCCTGACAAACCTCGTAGAAACTTTAAAAGAAAACGATCTTTTTAATACCAGCACTTCGTTAAAAGTTCCTTTAATCCACGCCATCGAGGAATTAAACCGCTTCAAACAATGCTGCGACTGTAAAAAAAAGATAAAGCAAGACAGCGCGAAGGTAGCCATCAAGTGCGACTCGTGTGGTCACGTTGTGAGGAGTTCCATGTGCCAGCTCAATCTGTGTTGTAAATTTAGTTGCCAGCAGAATAATTCGCCTGATGATAAGAAGCTTGTTCGCTACATCATGTTCAAGGATTCCATTGAAACGTTGGTTGGCGACATTACTAACCTCGATGACGACAAACTTTGCGAGAAATTGTTGTTATTAGAAAATTTCGAAATCACATTTAACCGAGACAACGTTGTGAGCAAATGTTCTCTTTTATGAATTACGCTGAACTTGCATGTTAATATGAACAGCTATAAATATGCAGTTGAAATTATTTATAAACTTTATATTCTTGGACATTTTTCGTAGATAAATAACATAGAAAACAACGAACAGTTAATATTAATATTATGAACAATTGACATTGTCATTGGGGTAAAAGTTTTCAACATATATATACATTTGTATGCTGAAAAATTCGTTATTGACATTTAATAGCATTGACATTGTATAATTAAAGGGGCATGTTGTAAAAGACGGACTGGACTGGACTGGACCGGACTGGACTGGACTGGGAAAACGCGGACTGAGTCCGTGTTTTACAAATCGTGGACTGAATTTGTAAAACACGGACTGGACTGGACCGGGAAAACACGGACTGAGTCCGTGTTTTACAAATCGCAAACTAAGATTTGTAAAACGCGGACTGAGTCCGTGTTTTACAAATCGCGGGCTGGAATTTGTAAAAGGCGGACTCATTTACTGAATGCACTAAGGATGAACGGTCGCACTAAAGTATTGTCTATTCTTATGACAAAGTTCAATGTTTTTACCGAGAAACTTCAATGTTTTTGATGATTATTTATGACCATTTGGTGGCTTCAAAGCTTGGATCTGGTTGTTCAACAGATTAACATCAGATCAGAACCTGTCAAGTGCTCTTGACAAACATCGAAGATTCTCACGCGAATAGGCAATATTTTTATCAACGACCGTTCATCCTGCAAGCGACGGTACATGGACTCAGTCCTGTACTGACTCAGTCGTAAAAGTTTTGGCGGGAATTGCACTCAGTCGTGAGAGTTTTGGCGGGAATTGCGGATATTAATAGGTTGGTCAAGGAATAATCATATCCTGGAGCTAAGGTTGGTAAAAATTACTATTATTTATTGTTTTGAATAAATCAAAGATTTTAAATGATAGAATGTTGAGTTAAGTAATTTACAGGGCTTTCAGAGGGAATTTATAGAATTTATATTGGTCCAAAGATAAGGGTTTAAGCAATGTTTTAACAGGAATTGATCGAGTTAGCTAATTTGTTTATTTTGTGTTCGTGGCGAAGAGTTTTCAAACGTTTTCACCCGTTTTCAAAATTACGCGATCAAGGACGAAAATGCTAGAGTTGACATGTCAGTTTTATGTCATTCGGTCACGAACTACACGAAGTTTAAACTTTGAGTTTTGCGGTTCCTTGTCGTTGTATATGCTTTGTATGCTTTATATAAACAGGCTTACAATGATTTCAAGATATTTTTAGTGGGAATTATTGTAAAATTTAAGCACAAACAAAATCATAACATCACCGTCAGGGATGCCCGAACCACGGGTGCAGCGGGTGCAAGTGCACCCCTTGCCTTTTGCATTTTCAACTTTGTGGGTGCAGTGCGGGTGCAGACTATGGGTGTATCGGGTGCACAAAACTTTTACAGCAGACAGAATTAAACGTCGCTTGAGGATGTGTGTGGGGGTGCTCCACCCCGCAGTCGTCAGGAATTCGGCAAAGTTCAGTGTTATCCATTTGGCGAAAGGTGAAACGGAAAGCATTACTTATGGAATTTTTATTGAAGCATTATGGAGGAATTGTGCCTAAATAATTGTATTCGGTCCGAAAAAAATTGGTGACGGGGAGGGAGGTCGACACGAATGTTGTATCATGACGCCGTTTCATTTTCATTGGTACCCTTTTGTTATGGAGTATGCCCTTTTGTTAACCAATTGCACCCCTTGCCCTCAGCAACTTCCAGTATCCCTGATCACCGTTCTAGCGCGCGCGTTTTATACTGACAGCTATATTCCAGGATAAATTGCAACCACGAGGTTGGATAAATTGTTATTTTTCAAACTTTAAAAGTTATTCACGACACATATTTCTGTTGTGATGGTTTGTATTGTGCTTGTATTTAACTCATCTTTGTTCAGTTTTGGTATTAAATACGGTTTAAAATGTCTTTTGACAGTTTGTTTACGTTTGCTATTTTTAGCAGTTTTTGTGACATAAAATTGACATTTGAAGTAAAGAGTATTTTTCAGGGAGGTCGCGTAATTTTGAAAACGGGTGTAAAAGGGTAGAAAAGAGTGTCTATAAATTTGCGATAAATATGCGAAATGAATACTATAATCGAATAACGATTTTTAGAAACTTCCTCGTATGACAACAATAAAAGTTAAGAAATTTCATATTTCTTGCAAATTTGTAGACACCTTTATTTAATACGCCCTCTTCGCCACGAACACAACTGAATAAACGAATTAACTCTATTTTCTTCTAATTATGATTAACACTAAATGGTATCTGCTATAAGAGCTAGCCTATATCTATACAGGCATACAACTATTTACATGAAACGGCCACACTTGATATACGCATGAGTTTCCTCGACAATAGTGGCACAAAGTCCCACATAGCTGAGCGTGCTCCTAAGATTGAACGCTGTTCATCAGTTTATTTCAAACAATAAATAAATAATAGTAATTTTTACCAACCTTAGCTCCAGGATATGATTATGACCGACCTATTAATTATCCGCAATTCCCACCAAAACTCTCACGACTGAGTGCAATTCCCGCCAAAACTTTTACGACTGAGTCAGTACAACAGGACTGAGTCAATGTACCAGCGCTTGCAGGATGAACGGTCGTTGATAAAAACATTGCCTATTCGCGTGAGAATCTTCGATATTTGTCAAGAGCACTTGACAGGTTCTGATCTGATATTAATCTGTTGAACAACCAGATCCAAGCTTTGAAACCACCAAATGATCATAAATGATCATCAAAATTATTGAACTTTCTCGGTAAAAACATTGAACTTTGTCATGAGAATAGACAATACTTCACTGCGACCGTTCATCCTTAGTGCATTCAGTAAATGAGTCCGCCTTTTACAAATCGCAGCCCGCGATTTGTAAAACACGGACTCAGTCCGCGTTTTACAAATCGTAGTTTGCGATTTGTAAAACACGGACTCAGTCCGTGTTTTCCCGGTCCAGTCCAGTCCGTGTTTTACAAATTCAGTCCACGATTTGTAAAACACGGACTCAGTCCGCGTTTTCCCGGTCCAGTCCAGTCCAGTCCGGTCCAGTCCAGTCCAGTCCAGTCCGTCTTTTACAACATGCCTAATTAAAGGCGCAAGGTCAGGCAGAAATATTTACATTCTAAAAATAAATACATATTTATAAACTGATTTATAGTTTGGATGTTTGACTTGTTTAAAAAGTTTAAAAGTTATGCATGTTTATATAAAAAAGTTTCATTAAAAGTTCTATACAAGATTTCGGCTTACATCTCTTGTGCGACTGATTTGATTTGATATTTCATTTTCAGTCACTTGCAAATGTTACTTAACCAGTATTTTATAAGGACAGTTCATTTTTAAAATTACTTCGCTAATGAACTCATAACTCGCTAATGAACTCATAACTCTTAAGAGGACTTGTTTTTTTACAGTAAGTCATTTACTGTCGTTCCAATTGAAGTGTTCCTCAAATATTGATTCAATACATTACCTCAGGCTGACCAATTCATTTCGTCAAGTTCCTCGAGATATTCATACACTTCCTGTGAAAGAGCCAATTCCAAGTATTTGATCATTTCTGGTCACTTCCTTTCTATTTATGATTGGTTAGTTGCACAAACAACAAAGGTGATTGGTGCATTCAAACTATTCAACAGGAAGTTTACAATTATACTAGGAAGTGTATGAATATTTTGAGGAACTTGATCAAATGAATTGGTCAGCCCGAGGTAATGTATTGAATCAATATTTGAGGAACACTTCAATTGGAACGACAGTAAAACACTCGCAGTTTCGTGCTTTATCTGATGTAAAACGCTCGGTTCTCGCCTTGCTTTTATTTTTGAGAAAGCACTAGCTCACTTGTCTTGAGCAGCAGCTAGACTAGCTGCTGCTCAAGACAAGTGAACAAGGCCCGTGACTGTACACGTTGGATTGGAAACGCCATACTGAACGCCATACAAATGATACAATGATACAAAAACCACTTCTCTTTGATAATTATTTACGCTTTACTGATCTGATGCAATTTTTGCTCTGTGTAGTGAGTGAGCTATTCTGTGGTGTAGCAGTGTTGCATAATTAATATACGACCTCTGATACGACTAAATAATATCGGCACAACATAAATTTATATATTACGTAGCATCTCAAAGATTTTATCAATACTCATCGGTCTGAAATGTTTATGTATTTGAAAACAACACTATCTGGCTCGTTCCTAGCTCTGCATAATGAATATACCGTCAAATTAACATCGGCACTTACAAGATTTTCTCAATATTTATAATTACTCCTGAAATGTTCATACATTTGGAAAAAAGCACTGTCTAGCTCCTTAATTCTTAGCTCTGTATAATCAATATACCCGTAATACATAACATCAACTTATTCTCAATGGTTTACTCAATATTCACGTCTGAAATGTTTATACATTTGAAAACAACACTGTGTCGCTCCTTCCTAGCATCGTCACGTCATCGTAATCTACGGTTTGATAGCGCATGCGCATTTGCGCTGCTAAAGAAAAATCGAGTGTTCCGGGGTAAAGATCTTTTACACAACATGAGAAGCGAATGTTATAAAATTTACAAAAAATTACAATAACGATAACTACTCCTCAAAATTTTTGTGAAAGTTGGCAAAAAGACAAAACAATATTTAAATAAGACAACTAAAATTGCCTAAATAACCTTCAAAGCATTGACAAAGTACAATAAATCACTACGAACATAAATCCATACACCCCCCGGAAAGTTTACACTATTATGCCTGATCCCTGACTCATATGAATTTTCCCCACTCATCACAATACTTGTCAAGTTTCGAAGAAACTTGACACTAAAAATAACGTTTCATTCTGTCATGCAAAAGGTGACTTCAATGACTTAGAATTTTTAATCCAATTAATTCGTTCCACAGTCACACAAAACTATTTCATGACGTTTTGAACGAGCAGAAATAATGAAAAATATTAATGAATCATGGATGCGTTGGTCTTTTCTAATGAGCAATTGAATATTCCCATAAATCCCATAATGCATAAAGGTCCATAAACGTCAATACTGGCCAATATTCTCTTTTTTTAAAGTCTTCTTCTGAGTTCTGGAGTATTCTCTTTATAAAATTTCCTCTTATGCTGTTGGAATATTCTAATACTAGTAATAGGATTAATATTTTAGCCAGGTGATGGCTTATCACATGCGATCCGAGCAGAAACTCTAAATTACATTTTCACTACAGAGATCGATCGGTTAGGTTAAACTTAACCAGTGGATTTGGTAAGACGTTTGTTCTAGTAGATTCATTTCAATTTTAGGAGCTATCTATTTGTCCCTTCCGCTCAATTAGATCTTGATAAATATGCATGTTATACAATAACACAACATGAATGACATATTACCATATATTGTGTTTGCAATGTTTATTTTCAAAATCATATTCAGTGCAAAAGGCCTGGTTCTATATATATATATATATACATACAATAATTTGTGGTTTTGGGTGTGAAGAAGGGTGTAGCGATGTGCACAGACCAATACATAATCAAGCTAATTATTAATTAATCATTATATCCCCTAGGCATGTCTGTTATCTTCTTGACATCCAGAAAGGTAGAATATAAGGTAGTATATAACGTGAAATAAAACTGGCTTTTTTGGAAACATAACCATCCATATACCTCATACTGCATGCATGCATTGGGCACTCAGTTTGTCAGCACAAATATACTAACTTCCCGGCGATGGGCTTTCGCTCGAAAAAGTTCTCCTTGTATTTTTCAAGTAGTTGCATTCCTATCAATCTGAAGCTTTCTTATTATTGCCACTACCTACAATGGCACAGACCTCGGCACAGTCCGCTGGAATTATATCAATTTGTATCATGTACAATATTCTTGTAAAAATAAACGTACATGTCATTGAAAATGGATCTTACCAATTCAGTTCGTCTGTATATACATAATCCCCGTGTGACAAGGAACATGTATTGGCCTTTGCTCTGTAAAATTTTGGACAAAATTCAGGGAAATATTGATAAGAACGAGGAGAAAAGCACGGACATGCGACAGTTATGCTCTAAGTTGACTCGCTCGCCAGGATGTCGGCTGCTGTCGAAGAGTTCCGATTACGTTATTAAATAAGGTTCATCCTGACTTAAAAAAATTGCCGGTAAAAATTCTATCAATGAGGTAATGCAAATGAGCTAATATTCCTCCCTGTTCTATAATTCAGGAACTAAGTTCAAAATTTGTGACTTTTCAATTTCCACACATGTGAAATTCTCGCGTAGCTAGTCGAAGCAAGGAAAGCGGAGTTCGATAAGTTTATTTGGAAGACATGTTAGTTTGTCATAATTTTGTATTTAAAGAGTAAATTAGACGAAAATATGTCTTTCAAAACCACAAATTCTTCCATGTTCTTCTGATGACTGATGATAATTTCTTCCTTGAAATTTGCAACATCATGGTTCGAATTATTAAAGTATAGAATTGTTCCTATGGCTATGAACTATATAAATATTTTTCAGTTGTTCCCATGAGCTATATAAATATTTTTGCTTAGGAGAAACTGTGAGAATATACCTGCAGTTCACTAATATCAGTGGCCTAATTTTAACAATTATAGCCATAGACATAGAATATATCATTCGAAAAACGCTAAATTACTTGAGTTGACCAGACAATAGTCTTTTGAAAAACTGGCCATTGAAAATGGTCATTGGTAGTATAATTTAAAGATTTTAAACTATAATATATTATAGGCCTAAATATATAAAAAACTACCAACGAGGTTTTGAATAAACATTTTCACGTGATCAAACTCGAATATTCTCGCCCATATTGGTGTCGTCGATTCTGAGCAAAATAGATTTCGTGCAGCACTGAAGACACGCACCTTGACCAATTATACTCCAATTATACGCACAATTACACAACAGTTATGAAGACGATTGGAATTTCTGGAGAAATCCAGTTCGAAACTGAATTGCCAATTTTAAATTCGTTATACTTTTAATGAAGATACAAATAATTCTTCTGGAAATGCAATCATAATATCAATTGACAGACGAGATTTATAAACACAAACCAGATCAAACCTTAATTCATATTGTGGATAATTTATTTTAATTATATGCATTCGCAAACATGTAATTGATACACTTATCACACAATTATAACCCATAATTGAATTAATTTTTTTTCTAAAATATTCTTTAATCAAATGTTTTTTCCATGATGTTGGCATGCCACACAAATTTGTTTTTTAAAGAAAAATCTGCAATATATTTGTTTTTTGGTTCCTATAGTGATGAAAGATGACGTTTTTGTTATTTTTCTATAGTTTGCTCTTCACTGACAATGTGGTATATTTATTAAACCACGGTTAAAATATTAACCGTGATCAAATCATATGTCCAAAAATAAATGTAACATTAATGTTAAAGGTAACAATTTGACCAAGAATTCATGTGAAATACAGTCAGGTATATAGAAGATAAACTTAAAACGTGCAGTTGTCCAATGTAAATATTGATGTGGGTAGCAACGTCAGCGATAACAAGCCAGGTGTGGATTGAAAGAGATACAATCACCTAAAAAATACAAGCAGAACTTCGATGTTTCGAGCAAAGGCCAGAGACGTGCTGGCTAGGGACGAGCCGACGAGAACTTGTTGTGGGCCCTTGGCATCATGGGCCCCTAAAACATTGGAGAAGAAATATAGATTTTAATTTTGAAAATCAAGATTAAGATATTACAATTTATATTTTAAAAGTCTAAACATACGAAAATATTATCGAAAAATTTAACAAATTACGGTACATTTATTCGAAAGTTACTACGGCAGAAAAATGGTATGTCCTGAAATTTTATCCCCCCCTCCATTAATTAGTGACTGAAATGTTTCATGTTTGCATGTTTGATCAGTAATACCCCCCACCCCAATCTTTATCCATCCGTCATTGGGCCTGGGTCCCATCAGACGTTGCTCATTCGTCGTTCTTTTCAAGACCCCAGCACGTCCCTGGCAAAGGCTCTTCGTCGGGAAGTTCGAGACGTCGTTCTTGCTTATATTTTTGACGCAATGCGACTCATATCCATTGTATACGTATGTGGTATGCGCACGTCTTTCACACCTTTTTACGTGCATATAACGGGACATTTAAATTCCTTCCACTACTTTCGCTTAGGTATAGATATTATAGATAATCTACACAGGACATCCAATGACCATGTACATGTTTGCTAACGCCCTAATGTTTGTTTCATGTTGTTCTGGGGAAGTTCTAAGAGATATGGCACTATAGTTCCTCCGCCTTCCTCGGAACTCGTCACAGAAATAAATGACGTCATCTGGTGACGACAGAACGGACAGATAATGAAACAATGTTCCAGCGAGTTCAATATCTATTTTCCATATTTTCCGCCAGACGGCTCAATATCACTTGCGGTGTTGGTAAACGTTGCCCATGTGTCTAAGTAGGTTGTGGGGTTAGTTCGTGGGATGTCTCCATTCTTCTCAAAGAAGGATCTATCGTGAAGATGTGTCGGGATCGAACGCTGCAGACACGGATTAGGTCTCGAACACTGAACAAAAGCACAAACAGCATTCAAAGACACCCACAGAGGTGGGAGTTTTTTAAGGTGCACGGCAATGTAGACTAGAATGTTATTCCGATAAGTATACAAAATCCGTGAGAATCATGTTAATGAAGGTTTACCAGTAAACTTTGAGCACCTTAATTGCCGGTTACTTTGCATGGGTCCTGTCCTACTATGTTCATGTTTATTTTTTTCTCAATGTTATTTTATGGTTGTTTCAAGTGTTAAATGAAATTTTTACCTAATTCAAATAGAGGGCACTCGAGACTGCATACCTCAAATTAAGTTATGTACATGCATAAATTATACAATGCGCTAATTAGGCCAAGTAAAATAAATTAGTAGTTTCACGTCCGAATTTTGAAAAAAAAGGAGAACGCGGGCGCTTTTTTTTTCTTAAACCTTCAAATATTGCTCTTAGAGTTTACCAAATAACCTGTACTGAACACACGCAAATATTGAAGTTTACTCATAAAACGTAAATATATAATAAAATAGACAAACAGCTACTAATGCAATATGGCGCCAAAATAACAATATGGCACGAACAGCGGCGTGAAGTACCGAACAGCACGTGAGAGTTGACGAAAAGTTCCGAACGGCAACCGAACTATGCCGAAAGGAGCAAAATGGCCGAAATATGTAAGTGGAAATTCTTTGAAAGGTTCGCCCGCCATGCGGCAGGAAAAAAGGATGCGGGCGGGGACGAGAAACTCACTACTATTTTTTTTTACTTGGCCTTACACATTCAGTTTACTCTGCCCGGCAAAACAAGACAAATTTTCCATTCTCATCCAATTTTCATTCAAATTTAACCAAAATTTAATCAATTTGTCCTTGGGCAATTCCCATTTGTCCCACAGATTTTCGTAATAGTACGTTTGATATTTTTGAAGCTATCGTGCTGACAGAGAAACACACACACACACATACAAACGTAACCTCCTGGCGGAGGTAATTATCGAAACTGCTTGCTTCATGGCTTTGTCCGAACTGCCTAAAGGTTGGTTTACACCATCAAAGTTTCTGTGATCACAGTAGGAATATTGCATGGGTAAATTTTACGTTTTGAAGGATGTGTAAGAAATGTTTGAGGGAAATGACTTGGTGTTAAATATAAACGAGCCAGTTCCCTGAAACCAATTTCTTACAAATCCTTCGAAACTTGCCCATGCAAAATTCCTACTGTAATCACAATAGTGTCAACCAACCTTAAAAGGATTCGACGTTTCGAGAGAATGCCCTTCTTCTGGACGTAACCATAGACAGTGGGAGGGCGTGGGACGGTCCCATTTTTATACAATATCCACAACTCGAAAGCCTTACGCTACTTTGACCACTGTGCACATCTGATTACTATATACCTCTACATAATGTTTACGCTTTTATTCCATTTACATTTATACCATTTATATAACACGTGTACATAGATATATGTGTGCTAAATTAAATTCTTCTTCTTCTTCTTCTTCCATGTTTGAGATATCCGATTACAAACTATACAGCAGTTTATAAACCTTGCCAACACAAGTCAGAACATGTCGATGGAAGGATTATTATCTTTACCATTATTATGTAACAAATAAATCACAAGCAAGACGGGCGGTGAAAGCAGTATAGGACAATGTAAACATTACATATATGGTCGATACTGACAATCATTGTTTGTTTAGAGAGCGACGAGGCCCTAACATGTTTCCGTATTTTGCTTTTAACCATTTATAGCGTTTTTCTTTAATTAAGTGACAGTACAATGTTAAAACATAAGAGAATTATTTCCATATGCATGGTCAGTAAGATGGATGCTGAAAAATAACTATAAACTTGGACTAAATTTATAGAATTTATATGGTGGTTCTGCAAAACCTAATAAATCCATGTTTTCGTTAATTTAACCAAACGATGTATCACTGTTTTCCCAAACAACACATGCACTGAGCAACCCCTATTGAGATGCCTGAACAAATATACCTATATATCTCAAGGTGGGGTGTGAGAATTTACTCACACCTTTAGCAAGAATATATAATTTAAGTTCTTTGAATGTATAATATATAATATTTTAATATATAATTTATATATAAAACAGATATTTCGACACTGCATGTGTACAAGTATATGAAAAATAAACTGGCTATACACATGCAGCCTACAATCATCTCTCAATTCAGATACATTGTTTGAGGAAAATACGTTTAATCAAATGAAGGCAATGAAAGGCTTTGCTTAGTTTGTTTTGAGCTTTATTCCAAAACTGTTTGAGATACTTGGAATATTTTGCATGCATCTTCTATTCTTTCATTCCAGGCCAAGGGTAACTATGTTTGTTGTGATGTGTTTTTCGGTATCCAGCGGCAATGTTTGTGTTGAAATTCATTGTATATAGACGGTGCGGATTATGTTTTCAAAACTAAAGCAGGAAATTGACAGCTCTTGCCAAGACCCCTACGTGAATGTACGAGTGCCAGTTACTGAGTGGATCGATTAGTCAATTTGAATAACCAATGCACTCTCAGTTATTTTGTACCAAATTTCCACTGCAAAAGTGTTCAATTTTCAGAATAACTCCACCGGAGTTAAATTAACTCCCTGAAATTAACAGGGCAACACTATTGAGTATTGGTCAGATAGACCATGCTTTTTTTGTTGGCAAGCCTATAATAAATCAATAATCCTATATATTTATAATACTTCGATCCTGGCTGTCACTTTTGGTGAGTCATGATCAGTATATGTTATGTTCGTAAGACGTAAAACGTTTTGGTTAATATACATCTACAATTTGAAGGTATCTAAATCCGTACACAAATCTAATATTTTAGCAACATTTACATTGTATGGAAAGTTCACATTTTTCTCATTTAAAACCCGCGAGTATAACATGCTGAGCTTTTATCTTCTTCATTCATTAGTTATGACAATGTTCTTGCTTTCATTCCGACAATTAATACACTGCGGCATCATAGCCAACTTTTAAAATATTTTGCATGCTTTTGTGTAACTTATATACATTGTACACTTGTTTTCATTTTTTACCATCTTTTTATTAGGCTTTCCTCTCTTAAGGCGTTTAAAAGTTCACACTGACACTGCATGCAATGGACAACATTATTTCAATGATAATTTTTCGTTTCTCTTTTGTTCACATTTCACATGAGTATAACATTTTACAATTGTTTCTAACTACATTTTATATCATGACAAAAATAGAAGTCAAATGATAATTCAATATTTACGTAGCTACATTTTCGTAATGATATACAGAGCACTATCAAACATGTTTTGACGCAAACATGACGATGTAAAATCCTCAGAGAAATATTCCAAGTATTTCAAACACGAGAAATAGTTAATAGCGACACATGCAGTTATATGAATACAAAGTAAGCGATTTGAAAATAGAAAAAAGGTTATTTCTTTCGTTTCCGTTTTTAACAAAAGGTGGCGGGCACTCATGATGCGAAGGCGTTTTATTAAACAATTGTTCGTATTACGAACCAACTTCGTATTTGGTTGACAGGAACTGCGTCGCATCTAGTGTGAGACCTGGGACAATTATGTCTCTTTCTCACGCTTCCCAAACATTATAAAAATGTCCATTCTCTCTTTATTTCCTTGTGAAATAACCTATAGAAGTATACATTTGTATGCCGACTACGTCGGCGGAGTTGCCGTACGTCATACTTCCTTTTTTTAATTTCCAATTAGCTTGTTGTCTGTTTTGGCATATAGGATCATTCAGTGCATGATCCTGTGCCAACATGCGAATACCTTACATACGTTAGAATATAAATTTTGTAAAGACACAAAATTTGTTAACAATCATGACAAACCATTTCCTAAAGCTCTCTTCGAAAAGTAAGATCCTGGTTTCTAACAAGAATATATATAAGTTATCTTTTTGTGTGTGCAGGTGATATGTATACTCAGGTGACTATGATGTTTGTGATGCCGTTATATACTCTGAGTATGCATCCACACCGGGCAAGCTGAAAAGTTTGCCTGACAACGAAACCTTCCTGCTGTGCTGCATGCTTTCTCAGTCATACTATATACAGCTATTGTATAAAATACAATTTTCACACAATGAAACAGAATTATTCATGATGCTATATATTTGGAAATAAAAAAGTGATAACGACTTCCTTTATAGGAGTGCCCCGCTTCAAAGAGAGCAACACAGTCTTTAATTGTTCCCTAATCGTTTTTAAATTCTTTATCTTTATTTTTATTTAAGTTGCCAATCATAGTATCTCTTCATAAAGTTTGATATTGTATGTTAATATGTTTGAAAAATGTGATAACTATGGCTATGTTGAAGTCAGTGAAAGTTCACATCATAAGTAGGCTATTGAAAACTATTTTTACATATCAACATATTTTATCAAGGTTAGAGAACATGATCACTCTAAATCGTCCAAAAATCGATTAGTTGTAATTTCACATATTCACTGAGAAAGTTCAATTAAAAATTGAGTCTCTAACATGGGAGGCTCTATCAATTTAAAAGCACATAACTCATAAGGTTTAACAAGAAAGCTCATATACATGCAAGCACATAAACCACTTCTAGTTGACTAACATACAACACTGGTTAAAATAAACTATTTCTGTAGTGGTATACTAGCTAGCTTTTAGAAAAGATAAAACACTTTCATATCAGTCATATGGCGTTGTGTTCATCCGCTCTCTATTTCGAAGCCACGTTCAAACTTTACGCTGATCAAGTGCCGAATCTGATGTAAATACCTAACCCAAACTCATTATTGGCAAATGAGAAATTCGAGGTTGAATTTGGCCTCAACTGTATAAGGAACAGTGATAAGCACTCATTCAAAATTCTAAGAAAATATTTTCAAAGTAAAAGAACCTTTAGTGCATCACTGAAAAGCTTCCAAAATTTTTACTGAATGAGGAAACACATTTTTTGTGGTCCGGCGGGATGATGTAGCTATTTCCACTGTAACTGGTAGTTGTGTTGCGCAGCTACCGGGATGATGAAGTCAAAATGGTCGGCAATGACATTACAAAAACGTCACGAGGATTAGGAACTAAAACCCCGTTTACACAACGCTCGATTTTTGGTACCGTAACACTTTTTTGGTTCTTGGACTAGGACTACCTAAATAGGTAGTCCAAGAACCAAAAAAGTGGTACGGGTACAAATTTTATCCGTGCCGTACCAAATATTGAGCGTAGTGTAAACGGGGCTTAAGTGTCCATGCCCAGCAAGCACACGACGTCGAATTAGAGTCGAAATTTGGTCGCGACGTCGATTTACCAAGTATCAACGTAGATTCGACGTTGTTTTCCTGACGTTAGATCGACGTCAGAAACCGCCGACGTCCCTTCAACGTTGTTTTGACGTTAAGTATAATATGCTTAGCCTACCAAATCCGAATTACGTCAATATTTCAACGTAATTTCGACCGACATGGTTTTTGGTTATTCCTCACCATTCTAGACATTAATAAACAACTAAAAGCACAATTTTGACATATTTCATGTTGTGTGTTATCGACTTCGCTTGTAAGCTTTTTTTCTTTTCCTCGATTATTATTAACAGACTTCAAAGTTAGGGAAATAATTGAAAATCATTTCCTTTTCCCCCCAGAATTTTGGCGTCCAAAGGCGTCCATTTTTCGTTCTAGGGGCGTCTGGACGCCCTTCTGACTAAAAGCCTGGTGACGTAACGGGGAACTAAGACAACTAAGACCGATGTGAACAGAGGACTAGAGACTAGTATCCACGTCACTCATTATCGCCGTGTTGGACAAGGAGTGCTGGCAAGTACGTCATGTTACGTGCAATATAGTGCATGGGTATCTAGATATCATGATTTTATTGGATGGATAAAGAAATATTACTAACCTCTCTTAATTAATGGTCTGTTCAGCTGCCTAGACGTGACCATGCGACCAGGCGTCTACCTATAGAGAAAGAAATATATTTTACAATATTAACGAAATAATGACGGAGATAATTTTATGGTTCTGAACTGAATTCAGAGAAAATTTCACACGGTTTAAGTTTTTTACTATCCGTTAGAATGTTGGAAGAAGCAAACTCATTATGTATAACAATAATTTCAAATCGTTTCAAGGGTTAATTAAAAATCCAATGTACTTTGATGCTATATATATATTATTTGTGGTGGAAATGTAATTTTGTGTGCAATAATTTGTACTATACCATTGTAGTTCTTCTGTTAAAGATTGTAAATACACCGCTAGACTATTAGACCGGCCGCCCAGTTATACGATCCTACCGGATTCGCTTGTCACAACATCGAATTTATCAGTTTCAGGAATATCTTAACACTTGAAATTTCGGTTATATGACAATATAAGACGTGATATCTGTCAAAGAGTAAAATTTTGTGGCCAGACTGATTACTGGTATGATTTTGTGATTACTGGTATCGTGCGTGTAACTTGGCCTTTATTATGAGTTGGGAATCAGTCAATAATACAGATCCTTGTCACTCGTGTACGTGTGGCTTCAAAGTATCGATATCCTGAAAACGTTGCAGCAGTAACCTGTCCTGCACGTGCAATAAAGCGTATAACGGTGAAGTGTGAACAGGTCATAGTTAATTTTAATCATGACATATGTAACAGGTACTTGAAACAGACAAATATACAAGTACATTAAAGTACTCTACGTACATGCCGGCTCGGTTCGTCTCAGCTAAAAAAAGAAAGGCTGAACGGAAAAGCAAAGTTTGCAGGAACTATAGTATAAGGTTTGTGCCACAAGAATAAAGACCGACACTCACTATTAAGTCACTAGTGTATCAATTCAAGTTGTTGTTAATGAGCTACACTCCAAGATAAATGTTGTTAATTTCAGTTTCAACAGCAGCTCTTGAAATTAAATACATAAATAGCTATAATAAGTGTTTTGCACGTGTTTTGGCATTTTGGCTTATGCTAACTTTTGATGTTTCTCATTCTAAAAGTAGAGCATTTCTTTGTTTTGGGAGCACTATCGTACGCACTTTTCGAAACGGTCGAAGTGGATTGGAAGAGGCATAATTAAGAATAAGAGAGTAGTTTTACATCACGTCTCATATTAACCATGATATGTTTTCCCACGATAATATTAATTCGTTGGTTTCCTTAGCTTATCTTTCTAAATCCTCATTATGAATTTATCTGATCAACATTCGGCAGTTAACTTCAGAACTAAGATCAGTAGTGAGCTTGACTAGATGCTAAGCGGCTTTCTTGAACAGTATTAATTCTGTAATATTAACTCGGCTGTTGTTGTTGTTGTTGTTGTTGTTGTTGTATTTGTAGTCTTAGAGAATTTATAAACAAGCTTTCGTTGGTAGGGATTCAACTACCGTACCTGAAAAATATGAGAAGAATTTCGACGTTTCGAGCAAAGGCCCTATGCAACTACCTGAAAAATAATTCTCCTTATGTTTTTCAGGTAGTTGCATCTACCAACGAAAGCTTGTTTATTTATCTCATTTATATGAGCGGTACGTTCCATTGTTGTCTCTCAGTGACGCTACACATGTGTTTAATATTTGAGTGGGTAGTCAACCCGCAGATCAGAGGATATAAGCCATTAGTAATGGAATTATGAAAAGAAGAAAAACAACAACACATTAACCGAGCTCATCCTCCAGTCTAATATTGATCTTATCTCAGCATTAAGATCCGCAAATTTAATATCTCTCTAAAAACCAATGCAAATAGATAACAAGAAAGTAATATAGAATAGAGTGGCGTACCAGTCTGAAAAGGTTGCGCAAAAGTCGAACAGATATGCGCAAATCGGACACAATTGCGCAAACGCGGACACTAAATACGCAAAATATGAAAAGCAAGTTGACTATGTCCAAAACTGTGCGCAACCTCGTACCCAGGGTACTGTGCGCACGGTTTGTTCGATAAAAACCTTGGAAAATCTATGGTCATTTTTGATAGTACATATGTACGATGAATGATTTAGTCGTAATATATTTTAATAATACATTTTAACATTCTGCGCAATGATATGAAGCATTCTATAAAGTTCTGTATAACAGTGTTGTGCATGTGGAACCCGGCCTATAAAAACTTGATCCTATAACAATTAATCTTTTATTAAGTACTTTTCGAGTAATTCAATTGGCTTGTTGTTTAGATTCTCTGTATGTGGTCTTACCAGTGATCTTTAGTGAATATTGTCTGCCCAATAAATCAGCCAATAATTTACTGTCATTTGACGAAGTTTAGCGATTCTTTCCGTTCTGGAAATAATCTGGTTCTTAGGTGATAAAAGCTGCACTTAAGTTTAAATTTCTTATGAAAACAACACATTAAAATTAATGTCTGAGGTGTACAGCAAACTATATCGACTTTAAAGATTTTATCAAAACAGCGTGGGATATTTTTAACGCCGTAAGTTATATCTAAAAATAAGCTGCATTAAAACCTTATCAATCTTTACAACTTACAAGAAGCTAAAGTAACTTTATCAGTTAATATATCTACATTTTTAAATAATTCTTCAACCAGTAAAAAGCACACTTTGTTTAGAAAATGACACTTTCTCTTTGGCTTGGTTTGTTATATTCAACACGAGTACCCTTTGGAAATTTCAAGCCTTAAAAAGGACTCTTGGCGAGAGAATCTTGCCTGGGAATGCACTCTGGCTTAGAGTCCGTCAAATATTATAGGCTATTAAAGATACAAAGGAACCCTAAAAACGTGATCCTATATAAAAATTATAATTTTTTATAAAGTACTTTTCGAGTACAAAAACTGTGGATTGAAAGAGATACAACTATATATATCTGAAAAATAAATCCACAGCTTTTTTATTATTAGCACTACCTACACAGACATAGACCCTTCAAGATTACTTTTCGAGTAACTCAATTGGCTGTTATACCATAGTCATAGACATAGAAGTTAATTCATGTATTCAATTGGCCAATCTTGTTCGATTTTATCAATATATATTATATAGACTATAATAATGCATTAAAGACAGGACTTTTATACAACAAAACTATTCACTTGTGAACTTGACTTGTGTGTTTGAATTTGGTGTCAAAAGTAAAAGTAATGAGGAGAGTTTAGCAGGAACCATTGAGCAGGAACCTTTTAAGCCGCTTACATGCAGACAAGTTTTCTATGACAAGTTTTTCAGATCAAGGATGATTTTTTGTTCGTCTGTAAAGGCAACGTTGCCAATTTTTACTATGACAAGTACCGCCTCGTTCAAAGGCTAGTTTGCTAGATAGTATGCTCAACAAGTGCACTTGTTGATTGAAAAAATTGGCAAATTACAAAGTACAAAAGTATAAAATTGTATAGTTACAAACTTGGTGCCATTTGATGGTGGTCAACCTGCACCACTTTCTCACTCTGATAATTGTATAGTTATAAAAGTATAAAATTGGCAAAGTACAAAAGTTGTTTGTCTGTATGGGTCAACAAAGAAAATTTGGGAAAGTATTAATTTGAGCACTTGCATGTGGTTGGTCATGCAGCAATGAGCAAATCGTGGCGGTCAGAAAACAAAAAAATTGTCATAGAAAATTTGTTGTACATACATACGACGTGCAATTGACTAAGAAAACGTGCCATATGAAAACTTGTCATAGCAGGAACCAAAAACGCGGTGCCGCATTGCAGACGGGATGGATACGACGTATACTTGACAACCCTTAAGAATTGAAATCCGCCAAAACACGTTTCCTGTTTTTCATCCTGTCTTCTCTCTCTCTAAATCGGCTATTTCAAATTAATGTTCTGTAATAAACCGATTTTTGTCCAGACAAACGGATTTTGTAATTACACTCATTGCCCATTAATAAAGAAAAAAAAATTTATCAGGTTTGGTAAAGTGGGCCCATGCGGTGCTCTTATAGATATCGGACCTCTACGTGCGTTTACACCAAGTTAATATACTGAACTGGATTATAAATTCTTTATAAGAGAAAATTTTTGAGCGCTTATAAAGATTACAGCGATGTCTTGTATTTCACAAGGAAATGTACATTAGTTACATGATAAAAACATGAATAAAAACCCAGTGTAATTGACTAATTGTACGTTTCATGTGCCTGTAGACAATGAAATATTTGATCAGTGACAGTGGGCGTTTACATATATATTGTTGCATAAAACTAAAAGTTCCCCGGGTGGGTTTCAATAGGTGGGACATGTAGAGGTTAACTCTTAAAGGAAAGGCTAAACTGTTCACTATATGTATCGACATTGTGTTTGCTGGCGATACATGTAAGGTAGCATCATTTACTCATTCACATAAGTGTCAATACCAGGTCAATACGTTTGAAATCGACCACCAGTGTAGCACGAAATAGAACATTGAACTAAATAAAACTCGGCTATTGAACATTTATTTATGTGGAGACTACAATAGACGGTAAAAGAAAAGTCAAATCGATAAAAACTTCCATTTCAGTTGAGTTGAATGGTTGAATCAGTGAATCAGTGAATGGGATTAAATCTGAGACGAACTACGTCCGCCCACTACGTCCGCCCACTACGTCCGCCATAGGCTTGTGACGTCACACGTTCATGAGGCAACTTAAAAACAGACAAGTCGTGCTATTATATCGGCAATGCAAGACGGACTCTTGTTATAAACAGCACGAGAGCGGCTCTAGTTACTTCGAGAAACACCTATCAAGTTTAAACTACGCAGTGCTAAATTGAGGAAGATCTTAAGATATAACATAGATAACCAGCGAGCTTATAGCGCATTTCAACACAGCGAAACACAAAGGCTGGCATTTTGAAACTGGGATATACTTTGTGTCAATATATATTGGCGACTTTGTATCACAATGCTGTCTGCACGAGTGAAGTTAGTGCTGGTGTATTGGTTGACTACAGCACTGTCTAGTTGGGATAATATCGTAGAATGTAAAGCAGTAGGGGAAGCAAATAAAAACTCTGGAGTGGTATGTATGAAATTTTCTACATGATTCAACACGATGCTTATCAGCATGGCATAGCACATGTAATATTCTAGTTATCATTTAGTATTTCGCCTTATATAGAGCGATTTCTAATACATTTCTGGTGTTTCCATGTGTTACATACGATTTTACACAATTATGAAATAGTTTAGAGCAATTTTAGTCTTCAGTAAGACACGATAGAGCTACATTCCAACTACACATAATTATTATTTAACAACACGTCAAGAACATATTTTATGACTATTTAACGAGTCCATGAACAATAAACTTTGTACAGTTTCCCAAGCTTTTCAATAAATTCAAAGAGTATTTGCAAATGTTCCATTTTGTATCGAATAATGAATGCTATAGAGCTTGCCAATGAAACATATATAACCAAATTTATGCCGAAGGAGAAGTATGAAGGGTCATGAATTGACACTCGACAGACAGGCTGTCTATTTTCGCATAAATACAGAACCACAATTTTACAACAATATGTTGTGTCCTGTTGTATTTATACAACATTGCTATAAACATAAAAAAGCGCGATTTTGTAATTGTGTAATATTTTCACAGAGGAAGTAAGATTAATAATCGTATATTACAGTATTAAAACTGTAGTATTAAAATTACATTCAGGCGATCAGTCTGCATGTACAAAATAAGTTGTCATTTGTCGCGAATTTCCAACAAAATTTTAGTATTTTATGGCAGAGGCACAGGAAATTGCAGTAAATCGGAAACATCAGACGAAAGGTTAAAATCTAGACATCTTATCCATGTACTCTTTCAAAGACTAAAGATATTATAATACGCGATAAATTTTATCATTAGAAATTCAAACTTCAAGATAATAAAAGTTAAAACATTGTCATTGTTCCCGTGGGCCGTGGCTAATTCATTTTTACAGTAACACTCGTGCCTCAAAAAGACTTTTTTCTTTGTAATAACCGTCATTATGTCATATATTAGGTGTAGAGGAAGTTTGGGAAAGCACAAATATATTGAGTTAGTGTTAATTTCGATATTACAGTAAAGCCTGGTTTCCATTAAATCGTAATCATCGCAATAGTCGCGGAACGCAGACATCGCTATCGCAAAAATCGCAGTAAATCTATCTTTGCGACTTTGTCGTAAGAGTCTTAGTTATCGGTGTGATTCAAGTTTCCAATAAATCGCAGTTTTTATTAAAATTTTCGCGTTTTTAAAATTGTTGCGACGCTTGCGATGCGGTTCTTGCGATAATTACGATTTAATGGAAACCAGGCTTAAAGTTCCTTTTGGCATAAATTAATGTTGCAAAATGCATGGTCTACCAAAGTTCAATATTTTGAAAGATGCTAGCAGCGTGATTTGAGTTTGCACTGAAATATTAAATAGTCTCAAGTCTCAACCAGTTTTGAGTTGAGTAGTGTTAATTTTTAATACGAACGAATGGTTTAAATCTTTCATCGTTTTGTCGTGTTACAAGATCACTAAACTCTAAAGCGAAACGAGTTTAGGTAATTAGGAACTATATTTACACTCTTTCTACGAACTAGGGAAGGGAAAACATACTGTATTTACTCGTTAAAAACGTAACAACATATTGCTTGATATTAATATACAGTATTTATCTTCACACTGGGGTGTTATTTGAAATTATTTCCCCAGACAATAGGTCGATAATTTAGCCATAGTTTCCGGAACAGACATGCGATATATTGCACGCAGAATTTTATGTTACCTATCATTTTCTCCTCAAGTATTCTCTACCTAATAGGAGTAATAGCAACTCATTCTAGCTACAATACTGTGTGTTTCAACAAATAGTTTTCTTCAAACAATTTTCGGTTGATATTTGCGACAGTTCAAACAAGCACCCAGCAGCGTTCTGACGTGATATAAACATTGTTTTCGTTGAAAGTGATCTTGGCAATTAAATTGGCAACTCTGGTAGACTTTCAGTTTTTGCGTGGTAACGAAAGCTGGTGCATATAGCCAAATATGGTTTAGTATATAACTATATATAAGATGTTGATGTAATCATTTTGGCAAATGAAATCTCCACTTCTCTTAGTATCTGAATGTTCAATTTGCATTAGCAATGCATTATATGTGTTCTAAACGTCAATGAAACACAATAAAGTTTAATTGATAGAAATGTTCTAAAGAGCGACCGAAATAGTGAATATTGATGCCCTCTGTTCATGGAAGCCAAGCATTAAACACGGAGTCAGCTCTCTCAAACATTTCTTACAAATCCTTCAAAACTTAGAATTTTAATACCTATGCAAAATTCCTACTGTGATCACGGAAAGTTTGATAATGTAAACCAGCCTTAATGGTGTATATAGTGTATCAATGTAGCATGTCAAGCAGGACTTAACTTTGCCTATTTAGGACTTTATTTGTCCAGTTGTCCGAGCCTTCATTCTTCAATTGTTCTTGTAAAATTAACAAAAAAATTATTTGTCCAGTAACATGATATACATTAATCCATCTAATTCATCATTTAACACATTACGCCTCGTGCTGTATTTCTAGGTATTGTTGCAGTGTGGTTGCAGTGTTACTTTATAAGGTGATAAAACACTTGAGATGACTGTGACTTGAACTTATCTCTGACCTTAACGACAGCCCCGTGCCGTGGTTTGAGGGGTAAAAATAATAGTGTTGAATTAAAACTGGATTCAGCGCCAGATGTGCTGTGTATTGTGCCATGTTTTGATCCATTGTAGATTAGTGGCGCTTTAGTCTGTTGAGCGATAAAAGATGTATGGTAGTTTTATGTGCGTTTTATTTTCTAACTTGTACAGTATTGTCTATGGACTGATAAAAATTGTATAGAAAATTATTGTCTATTCACTGATAAAAATTGTATGTAGAAAATTATTGTCTAAATAAAAATGGATGGCTATTTTTTATTATCGGGGAAATTGACAAAATCTGATAAACAACTTTTTGGCCCAAAAGTCATGGAACCCCAACAATATTTAAAATCCTACTAAAAATCTGAGATGATGATTGCATTGACCAATATTAAGAATGTATAGTTACCTTTTCTTGTCGTTAGACCCTTCAGTCAAGTTCTTGGAAACTATGCCTACACTAATATTGATATCTCTAACCTGGGGGTCCAGTGTGGGTAGTATTCTGCAATATTAAACCTGGCATAAGTATCTCATATGTAAGGGTTAAGTGTAGGTAGTATTCTGCAATATTAAGCTGTTGTGGCTTGTGCATATCTGAAGTTCTAAAAATATCTCAAAGGTGGGGGGTCCAGAGCAGTGTAGGTAGTATTCTGCAATTCAGACACAGCCATGGCAACTTATACTGGATTGCATGCTGGTCATATTTTACTACATATTTTAATATCTTGAGCATGAATGCTTTCTATATAGTTAACTGGCTGCAGTATAATCATGAACCTAATCTATGTTGGGCACTATATATAACCGCAGCAAACATTTCAAACATTTTCAAGCTTGGGAGTAACCAAAAAATCAATTCTTCCGTTGTGGTTGAAATTGGGTGGATACTCGCGCGAAACTCTCCGAATTCCGGACGAATATTCCCGAACAGCTTTCGAGTTCCGAGCGGATACTCCCGAGCAACTTCTGAGCTTCCGGCGAACGCGAGCAGCGAAACGTAGAGTGTCTCAACAAAATTTCTTTGTTGTTAAAATTAAGATAAGATCTTTGAACATGTGCGTTTGAAGAACGCTCACTTATGTTAATAATTAAGCACTTTGCTTGACAACTGTGATATTGGTTTTGTATAAACAATTGATGAAAAATAGTTGGCAAACGGCATTTTAAATTATTGGTTAGCCTTGTAACTACACATTTCCAGAGGGAATTGGGGGGCATGTAAAATTTTACTCTAATATTAATTGACTCTAATTCCGTACTGTTACATCCAAATTACGTCACAAGTTTTAAAGTTAGGACTCAGGATTAGAATTGCAAGGAAAAATTACGGATAGATATTACTACTAAAGTTAGCAAAGGTTTAAGACTCTCATAATAAATTTCCAAAGACCGCAGTTCCAACCTTTGACTTTAATAAGCATAGACAAACAAGTTTAAATAAATTAATTTCCTTGCTCGGGTAACACCCTGCCTTGATTAACATCGACTTCAGGAAAGGCTAAATGGGAAAAATCCTATTACTGAATTAGATTTTTCCAAATCGGATAACGAAATTTTAGTAGGATATCTCGCGAGTTATTGGAAGAAACGTCGAGGTTTCGGGTGGGAACAAACCGAAGACAGTTTATATACATGTAAGGATAAAGCCTGGTTTTCATTCGGTTGTGGCAATTACGACCATATCAGAATGGTCGATGTTATCTCTGCACTCAGATAATCTGATTTGCACAGAGCCCACAAAAGACAAGATAGATCCAGACTACTTCACATCATCGAAAATAGCGAGTTTGGCAACCAACAATGGCGACGGCAGAAAACAAAATTACTTATACTTTTGTATTTGAGCTAAAAGATACATTATTAAACTTTTAAAAGCACTTGTCTTTCTTTTAAACAACCCTGAAATTCCTTGTAGCAATAGTAAGTGAATTCACATAAACACTCCAAACGACTTGAACGTTTTACTCAGTTGGCGTGAACTTTTAGGCGCGAAAATGATGTAAAGTAGCAGTTTGAACAACTATACGGCGTACTGGAATGCTTAAAGGATGAAAATTAAAGTCGTCTTTGTCTTAGATTTTAAGATGCTATTGTTGATGAGCATGTTCTCGTTGCCGTTGTATTTGCCAAACTCGCTAATGACTTGGCCACGACAGCCGTGACACAGAATAAAGACATACAGAAGTGTATCTTCTTATTAAAAGTGCGTAAGCGATTTTTTCAGTCCGCCATGTTCTTAGCAAGTGCCCTAAAGAGAGGCAGTCACCCCCTGAAAACATATTGAAAATCTAATATTCCAGGGGGGTGAATGCCTCTCTTTAGGGCACTTGCTAAGAACATGGCCGCCAGCTATTTCGGTAAAAAAGCGCCTTACGGTTTTGTAATGGAAGTTACACTTCTGTATGTCTTTATTCTGTGGCCGTGATCAAAAGAAGGTTTCAGGGCACAGTGAGTTTAACATCGGCCTAAACCTGATCTGAGACCTCGATGACAAAACGTCATATAAACTAACATCGGTCTAAAGCAGATTTGGGTCAACAAACTCATTACGTTCTTGATCAATCCTCTTTATCTTGCAGGAATACTTAAAGCAATTTGGTTATATATCAGAATCAAAGAGTGGGCAAGCAGCGGCAGCCCAAGACATTTCCCACAGTCTGAAAGCTTTTCAAAAATTTGCTGGCCTCAATGTTACAGGAAAGTTTGATGAGGAAACTGTAGAGAAGATGAAAGCACCGAGATGTGGCGATAAAGATCCGATAAAATATAGAAAAAGAAGATATGTCTTGGAAGGAAGCAAATGGAAAAAGAAGGTAATAAGCACTTTTCGAAAAGACCTTAGTAGCTATTTTACTTTGTCTGCAGGTAAGCAGTATGGTGCAGTAGATGGATGATGGTCCATCCAGCAGTTATCAAAGTGTGAACACAATGCTACTTCTTCTTCATCTTCATATTTGGCAGAAAATTAGGAATGGACCCCAGAACGAAAATCTTCATGCTCAAATTAGTCTATAAAGGAAAATTGCACGTTGTTTGGACATTCAGGACGCGATTTGTGGCCTTTTGAAAATTTTGTTTTTCCGATACAATTTTATACATTTTTATAAGACGTAATTTATTCGAACCTGCGTTTCCGGTGCAGGTCAGGTACTACACCTAACTGTTCACACTCGAAATTTCCATCTACCAAACCCTTCTACAATGGACAATCCCAGCTATAGACTAAATTTTGATCTAGGCAAGAAGAGCAAAATCCATCACCACAGCTAGAAAGAGCATGTTAAAATTAGTAAAATTGCAAAGTTTGGTGGCGAAATGTTGTAAAATAAGGAAAATAGAGCCCTGTGAAGTTCGCAATTTTTGTATTGATTTGCATTACGCGCGTGAAAAAAATAACCACTTTCGGCTCAAAAATGGTTATTTTTATACCGCGCGTAATGCAAATCAATGCAAAATTTGCGAACTTCACAAAGCTATATTTTCCTCATTTCACAACATTTCGCAACCAAACTTTGCAATTTTACTAATTTTAACATGCTCTTTCTAGCTGTGCACTGTCAATTTCAGGGAGTTAATTTAACTCCAGTGGTATTATCCTGAACCTAATTTTACTCCACATTTGGAGTTAATTGAGGTACAGTATAACTCCACCGGAGTTAAATTAACTCCCCGAAATTAACAGTGTGGTGATGGATTTTGTTCTTCTTGCCGAGATCAAAATTTAGTCCATAGCTGGAATTGCCTATTAGTTATACGATGTAAATGCGATGCATTTTCTTTTGCAGGATCTGACCTATCGTATTGTCAACGACCCTTACAGTGGCCCTACAGACAGACACGTCATGACTCCAGAACTCATATCAAAAACAATCAAAGCGGCGCTCCAGAAATGGTCGTTTGCTGCAGACCTCACATTTACAGAACTGAAGGAAGGCGAAGCTGACATCATGATTAAATTCACGTCTGGTGATCACGGTGATAAATACAAGTTTGATGGTCGAGGCAAAGCTCTCGCTCATGCTTTTTACCCTAACCAAAATACAGGTAGGTTTTTCTCACATCTCAACTATATTGCATACAATTTTTGGCACAAATAAAAGCGAAGTATTTTGAAGAAATGAGGCATTTTGAGGGCAAAGGAACTCAGCATATTTTACAAACGCAAAACACAAGAAATCGATACAGAATTCAAGATAGTCTAACTTAAATAGGGATTGCCAATTGATTGATTCTTGGCTCGCTTCAAGAAATCAAGTTCGGATCACTTTGCAAGAACATTTTGTTTTGTGTATTTTGCAGTAGACGACACCAAAGAATGCTTATTTAACTCATAGTTAAACTTATTTGAGGGATTAAACTCTGCCAAAATATCATGGCCTTTGAACCTTGGTTTATTACCCTATATATCTTGCAACAATGATCTTTAATGTCATTCACATGATCTTGATGAAAAGACACGATGTGCGTGCGTGCATGTGCAGCGTAACATATTAGTTACATATTGCAAACATTGGGAGTTTTTAGTAATCTAATATCATTGCAGGTTACGCAGGCGACGCCCATTTTGATCTGGACGAGAAATTCTCGCTCACAGAGGACGATTCAACCAACTTTATTTGGGTGACAACACACGAGTTTGGTCACAGTCTGGGACTGAAACACACTCCTAAGGCTGGCGCAATCATGTACCCATGGTACACCACGGGTGAGATGGGAAATGTGAAGCTGAGTAAGGATGATAAGAATGGCATACAGGATCTTTATGGTAGGTCCATGCTTTAACCAATTCCAATTTCAACACTAATCGTAAATCCTAATCCCAATTCAAACTTTAACTGAGAAAACTCAGGCCTTTGGGAAAACTCGGGTCTTTGGAAAAACAGTCCGTCGTAAGTCTATAGTGTTACTGTTGAAGGAGGAAATCGGAACCGGAATACTAAGAAAACTTGGTAGGGCTAAACTAAAAGCATTTCTCTCACATGTTATGGAGGAAATGTTACAATTTTTAACAATAATTTTTCAACCATGAAATGTTGGTAGTTATAAATTAGCTATATTTGCATGAAATTTAAGGCAAAGTTTAAAGAACCAAGATTTTCAGCTACAGAAGGTGGTCATAAGTTGGCAACCTCAATTCGTCCCCCCAATATTTCGCGACGTTTCCGCCACTGACTAGCATAGAAGTACCCATCAGAGACTAGCCCAGACAGATGACTAATTACAAAGTTTGATAATTAGTGAGGTGCAAAATACCATCTACAGACAGAAGCAATATATATAACAATTAGGAAACAACAAAATAACATCGAACAGAGATTGTAATATGCCCTGTACAAAAAATATCCAATGTTTGGTAAAAACCATTCTTAATATTTTACAGGTAAGCCAACAGGAAGAAACAAGGAAAAGCCAATTATTTTGCCAGTCCCTCCAAGAAAGGAATGCAAATATTCATTCAATGTTTTATTCCATGACAAACGCAACAAGAATGTTTACGCATTCAGGAAACACGACTTCTATGTCTTAAGTCGAAGTCTAGAAGAATCATCCAAGGGACCCATAAATGTAGACAAACGTTGGAGAGACTTAACGACGCGAGTGAGAGCAGCATACACGAGGGACGATGGTTATACGATATTCTTCACAAGGCATAGGTACGTTATTATCATGTCAAGAGGTTTTGGTTACACACATATAAAAACGCACAAGTTGTAACAAACCTGCAGCAGACTTGTCAAATTGTTCCAACAACTTGTTATCGTCCTGTAATTCAACAACTTGTCAACATGTTGTAAGTGGCAAGCTCGTAGCAACTTGATAAAATAACAGCATTGTTACAACTTATTGACAAGCTTGCTACAAGCTTGTTGTGAACACATCTTGTTGACAAGTTGTGAGATTTTTACGTGTGTAAGGGAAAGTCTTGTACATTAGTGTATAAAACAAGGCTACAACCCTCTAATAACACTTAATTCTTCCTAGATATTACAAATACTATGGCAAAAGGCTTGTTGAAGGCCCAAACTATATCGAAGACTACGGCCTCCGTGCGGAGTTGCGTGATATGGACGCGGTACTCACGTTTCCTGGCAACGGAGAAACATATTTCTTTAAACAAGACAAATATTGGAAATACGACCAGCAAAATAAAGTATTAGTACCGGGTTATCCAAAACTCATAAAACTATTTTGGCGGGGTGTGCCTGATAACATAGACGCTGCTTTACAAACTCCAGAAGGCGAAACGTACTTTTTCAAAGGGCGGCATTACTATAAGTTTAATCACTTCGCATTTAGTGTATATCCTGGCTATCCCAAGCTTATTGGACCGGACTGGTTAGGTTGCACAATCCGGGACTCTGGTGGACGTGACGTGACATTATCAGACGGCGGGAAAAGCGCCGCGCTAGGCCTAAGGCAATCATATATTGCAATCTTTGTTGCTGTTATAACATGGATTGTTGTTCTTTAAGTTATTGTTGAAGTTCAGAACTTCGTGTATAGATGTGTAAATTTTAATTGCTGTTAACTTAAATTGAGTTAGAACGCTTTACTGCACAATAGAATGTATAGTTGAAAGACTTTGATTTTGCTGGAAAACTGAGATTTTTTATAGACTTCAAGTTGTTACAGATCATAGCCGGACTGAAGGCTGCATGTTTCATACGTATATATATATATAGATAGATAGATAGATGATTTAATACTTAAACTCACAGCCTTGGTAATAACCTTCGGCTGAATAACGTCCTTTGGCTGAATAACTATATATAGTACAACCTCCAGACATGCCGGCGTCCTACACCCAGGGGCGCCGAGATCTTTTTTCAGGGGCCCCGATTTCAAAAAATTTTCCGGAAAAAATTTTTGTCGAACAACCTCCTCAAAATTTTTCCGGACGAGTACGATGTAATTGCTTTCCAACGACTTAACCTCAATTTTACATATCAAATTTCGTTACTTTGCCCAAAAAACCAAATATCTTGCCCTTTGCGCGGAAATATTTCTTCCAAAAAAATGACTAGGGTCCAACAAAAAATTTCTAGGGGCCCCCAGAACCTGGGGGCCCGGGGCAATTCCCCCCTCCCCCCCCTCTCGGCGGCCCTGCCTACACCTCACCAGTGCAGCTTCGTGCACATCTAGACACGCGATGACTTTTGTATTGATATACATGTAATATATGTATATATATTGAAATTATGATATATCTCAGTTATCTCACACTGTTTTCGAGTGGATGTATCATAATTTCCAGACCGCGCGCAAGCAGAAAACTCTGCCTGCCGCGGCTGGATTTCGAACCCGCGACCTTCGAATTACTAGATCGATGCTCTACCAACTGAGCTACACGGTCAGGACGGATCGAAGAATGGAAATTATGAACTGTATACCGAATGTCATAAACATCCTCGTTTATATTAATTCAGCATAAAACAATACTATGCACACAAAATTTAATATCTTTTAAATTCACTATAGGAGCCTGTACGTACTAATTACCTCCAAGAAGTCAAGGACGTTCTCCAGTTACATCGTACTACAATCCACCTTTCCAAACCTAGAACAGAAGTTAATTTTGACACTAGTTTAGTTCAGGATGTTTAGCTTTCAGATATAACGTTGGCAGTCATTTCATTAGATACGTTATTAGAACAGTATATGATGGATTCCGTTCAGTGGAAAAGACCAATCTCGAACACTGGCCCACCGGTTGCAGACTCGGGATTCGAGATTGTGGAAAAAACATAGAATCCTAATCTTGGTCAACAAAACAAGAAGCTGAACAGATAAGTTACACAGAAGTGCATCTTAGTGTGTGAAGAAAGGAAGTATTTCACTATCTCACTCAGACCCTCATGCACTATCTACGTTTTATTTACAGTCCTGACAACATACGCAAAACGACAGCCCATCTTCGCTATTAGATCAGTTATGTGCTATGTAATGCTCGGATCAAAAGAATGCGAGTGATGAAAGCATATTCTATCAAAATATGATGTCTGGAAACTAAACAGAAGTCATTAGAGACCTTACGATTTTAGGACGGCAACGGCTACCAATACAATAGATCATTGAAAAGAATCGAGTAATTATAATATATGAATAATTTAGACACTGTCCTCGCTCTGTTTACAACTCCAAATCACAGATTTTCACGTCTTGATACAACAGCTGCATCCCAAGCCCCAACAAGTGCAACTTCAAACTGGGTTTAGCAGAACTCTTCCCAACCATAAAACCCATGTCTTCAACTTCTAAAACTGTATTAAATTCATACGATTGATAATATACCACGAACTATCTTTACTTTAAATGGTATACCATTTATTTGAAGGAGTTTGTTTTGTCCGTCGCGTTGCCGTCCTAAAATCGTAAGGTCTTTGTCCGAGACAAAAGTAACCGTCCAATAGGGATAGCTGAGATGAAAACGTGCAACCACGGTCAATAATATTTAATGAAGTTGAGAGAAAGGATTTGTGCATGGTGAGGCACAGTTCAACATCAAACAAAGCTCTTAGCTCTTCTATTTTGTAGCTTTGAAGTTTGCCAAGCTTCCAGACCGTGATATCTTGACAGACTATGATGAAAGTTGACAATCACACGCCATTTTTTAGCTGACGCTTTCCCAACACTATCATGTATTCTATTTATAAAATTAAAACGTAGTTGAAAGACTTTATATCAAACCTTTATTGTTAACCTAGAGCTTCAAATGTTCCTTGAAACGATACGCGAATGCCAACTCCTACCCGCGTTTGACGAAGCTTAAAAAATGTGCATATTTATTTTATTTAATATTTTTATTTTATCAGTATACAACATTCCGTCATTTCTGGGTAATGTTTTCACAGACATACAAGTTAAGTATTGTTCAATTATATTGAACCTTTATTTGCCTACATTACTTAACATTCACAATGATGCCTTATGAGTAAATGGAATATATTGTACATCCGACCATAATATTTTATACTGAGGTTTTATATAGCATTCTGTATTTTATCTATATATGATTTTAAATCGTGTGTACAGTACAAATACAGCTTCTGGATGCTACCACCGTCTTCCAAACTTCCTAAATTTTAACCAAGTTCTCCATTGAGCCAGTTCTCGTGTGGTTTTCAGAGCGAAAAAGGCGCTACCAATAACGCCAAATGATATGAGAGCATACCCAGCGTAAGTTATCACTTGAACCATGTCATCTACTTTGTCCATATCTGGCCATAAATCTGGTGTTGGAGGCACAACAAACGATCCAATCTTCTTAGCTCCGCCATATATTGAAGATACTGCACTGCTAATGCCATGATCATCGCTCGATTCGTTATTGTCTTCTTGTGGTCGTTCTACAGCGCTTTCGTCCTCCATATTGGAACGTGGACGACGCGTGGGCATCTCGCGCGAAACATGCGTGTAACAACCTCGAGGATTTTAATTTATTCGAAAACCGAAATGTATAAAACGAGGACGGCTGGCAAGTGTTTTGTTATCAGTTCCCTTGGGCCTGCACGCAGGCTAGTGTTTTGTTGACATGCCTCATTTAGGCCGTGGGCTGTTGGCCAAAATTATTTCGCTTCGTGGCACCCATGTGGGAAATACTTGGTTTGGGGTTTATTTGAAAGGCATATAGGTACATCACTACCAAAAAAAGTTCCCAAGCAAAAACGTTGCCCAATCCCGAGAAAATGGGTGATCAATGATTATCCTCTATTAAATTGTATTACAGCAAAAAAATGGGAAATTCGGAAAACGTACAAAAAACCGCATATAAGACTTTTAAACAGTTTTTTTATTTTTCAAATAGTCTTCGAGTTATTGCTGTTTTAAATGTGAAAATTGGACCAAAATGTCGCAATAAGGACTGGGTACTAGGTCAAAAACGCGTTTTTGACAGCGTATAACTCGAAAAAATTTTAGATATAAAAAAACTGTTTAAATGTCTTATATGTAGGTTTTTGTAAGCTTTCTGATTCTGCAAGTCATTTTTGTTGTAATTGAATACAAAATTTTACATTTTCTTGCTGTAAGCCTGTAATACAATTTAATAGAGGATAATCACTGATCACCCATTTTCTCGGTGTTGGGCAAGTTTTCTGCTTGGGAACTTTTTGTGGTAATTAAGCATCTATGGTTCTATGAATTGAACCACAGAAAATCTATTTCCCAGGGGGGTGCCACGAAATTGCTTTTCTAGGCACTTTTTCGCACATCAGCCCACAGCCTAATTTTCATGTCTGTGATCAATCCATTGATCAATCTCGTACCCAGAGCAATGCCTGTGCGCAGGCTAGGATGGCATTGGCTCTGGGAAAATTGAATTTTTCCTGTGCTGTGATTGGTTTAACGTTTATCAATCGTGCATGCCGACAAAGAACCGGAACCCCTAAATTTAGGGGTTCCAGTTGTCAATTTCCCCAGAGCCAATGCCATCCTAGCCCGCGCACAGGCATTGCTCTGGGTACGAGATTGGTCTGTGATGTAAGTGTACACCAGAGATATGTATTAGGATTAGGTCAACACACTGGTAGACTTGCCCCAAGTGTTATCTCATAATAAACTGGATATACCCTATCAAAACCCATTCGAGTGAGACTTGGGGCATTTAGTCTAACACACTGGCAAACACTTACAAATTTGTATTGTTAGTATTTGTTTGAGACCCCGTTATTGGAGATTATCCCATATTTCCCTGTGGTCCTCTGCCTGTGGTCAGTCTCATGACTGTGTAATGGTTTCGTGGTATTTATATTTGTCTCTGTGGAAAATCTTAATCTTATAAAATAAAATAAATAAATAAAATCAATTCATTTGACGGCAATAAAAAGGCCAATGAGTAAAACATCAAGATTTTGTTGGCATCTTACTCGATTCAATAGCTGTGTTGTTGATGGAAATTATCAAGCCAATGAGTAGACCATGTTTTACTGACAAAATGTAATTATTATATATTACAATTTTTAACAATCAATCACTAATTTCCCTTTATTAAATGAAGACCTTTCCACACTAACAGTTTCACTACTAATATAAATTACAATGTTCAAAAACTATACAGACTTTATGTAATCATTTAACAAGCAAATATTTCCAATTTAAAGTATTACTACATATCTACATTCATTAATGAACTTCCGATATGGCCACGGGAATGAATGTAATAGATGCCTTCCACTTTGAGTATTTTATTATTGCAAAAAAATTTAATTACTTGATGGCAGATTCAAGTATTTTCACACCAACAGTAGCTGATAATGAGGAATCATAACAAAATAACAGTGTAAATTCATAGTTTGTATCAAGGGGTGAATTTATAATACGCAGAAAAAAATGTAGGAGGATTTTTGAGACTTTAAAATCCTTGCAAACATTTTTTTCAGCAGATTTTATTTATTTTTTTTTGGCAAGAATTTAGGATTTTCACTAGATGTTGGGATTTCCAAAGGGATTTTGTGCATTTTGCAAGAGATTTTTAGCTATTTTGTGGGAATTTTAGTGACTATAGGAAGTTTTGGAATTTAGGGATTTCAAAATTTTTGGCAGCTAGGATTTTGGGGACTTTTTTTATTTTTTTTTATTTTTGAGAAAGTGTGAAAGGATAATCCTTGTTTGTATCACTTTATTGGTATAATTAAATGAGTATATCAAATGAGATATTTAACATATTTCTTGTCCAAACTGTACTTGTCTCAATCTCCCCTGTAATAAAGAATCACTCTCAATGAATAATGCAAATTAAGAACCCACATTTTCAGAAATATTTGGACAATATTCTATTACTTTCATTCCCATGCATGGTCAAATATAGCTTATTTATGCACTATCATGGATTCCAACTCTGTAGAAATTCAAATATGTTACTTGATCCATCCATGTATTCATTCCCTTCAGGTTTAGGCTGTAAAATAAGGAAAAATAACATTGTCATCTGGTTGAACTGACCCAAACAATTGACACATTCTTTCCTTCTGTTGACAGTTTTTAGTTGCCAAATTATTACTCACATTCCTAGTTACCACTGTTATGATAATGTAAACACAGAATGTAAGAAAGATAACCAAGCATTTGAGTGTATTTGGTATAGCAACATGCATAAACAAGTCAACTGATTAGCTCGATATTGAACAACCAAATACAAAACGTTTATAAAACAAGATGAATACCTGTTCAGATGTGGATTCTTGTTCATCAAGCTGGTTCAGATTTTCGTTACTTCTTGATGTTGACGTTATTGGTTTATCTTCTACCACTTTAGATTTTCCTGGGTTACTGCTTTCAATGTTTCCTTTAATATTTTCATTTGTAGTTTTTATTTGTTTTTCTTTTATGCTCTGCTCGACATTGTTTAGTTTTTTAACAGTTTCATCTTCTGCCTTTGCATTGTTTATCTCATCGGACTTCTTCGAAGTCGATTCTGTTGGCTGTGGCTGTTCTGTGTTAATCCTTCTTTTTTCTTGTTTAATTGCAGGAAATTTAAGGTTTCTCTGACTCTGTTAGCATAGACACATATGTTATTATGAGATTATTTATTGCAAAACTTTTCAAAAACTGTGTTCTATTTGTAAAGAAAAGAATCACTACCTTTGTGGCCCATTGGAATGGCTTGGAGAAAGAATCCTAGAACAATAAGTAAATTGAGTTATAAATGCCAAACACTTTTCCCTTCAGAAGTAAAATTGCCTGGTCTAAAGTCAGCACTCTCCCCTTAATGAGTAAAATCGTTTGACTTAATAGATAGAGTAAAGTCTGGTGTAAAGGTATGTTTACCTGCTGAAATTTGTCATGTATGATTCGTATTCTGGTGTTGCACACAAAGTGGTATGTTGCATTTTAGTTTCGCTAATAAACTAAACAAAGAGGAATTTTGACGTCAACAATTATTTTCATATGCCAGAATACAAATCGGAACAAATCGCAGCGTGGAAACATACCTTTAGTCAGAGTAAAATAATAAAGTATTAGAGCATAGAGTGGACAATATTTAATATTTGGAAGCTTCAAATAGCAACAAAACATGTGTTGTGCTAGCAACTTTGCATTTTCACTTTGCACATGTACATTTTTAAACCTGCTAACAGGAAGTATAAATTGCAACAATAACATGGACACAATTTTACATTAAGATAATGCAAACACAGGGGCGTTGCTAGGGCTATTGTGTTCTAGTAATGTGATAAAAGTATAAAACTAATATATTATTATATTTGACAAATTTGAGACAAAAAGCTCTTTGTACGGTTATAACCTTATCAAATTTCAAGCACTGCTTTGTAAAAACATTTCCCTTTCCGTAAAAAAAGGCTCCTTCAAGACAAGAATAACCGAACAAATCAAACAGCGTTATAATACAATGTTAAATAAATATTAAACATACATTTAATGACATACTGTCTGTCCTCTCCTCTCGAGGGCATGGTTTTAAATCTTCAGACGAAATCAACTCTTCAGGATTCCACGGCGTCTTTTCTTTCCAATATTCATCGCTTGTGTTATATTTCTGCCGAATGTCGCTCGCAATGAAGCGGTCGTTCAATAGCTTGTCCCTTTCTTCGACCGTCAAGCTTGGCCACGTATTTCGATTCTGTGCAATGATTTTTCTCTCCTCCGCAATAATTCGGCGGTTGATGCCGTTTATTCCCTCAAAATATGTTCGAATGTGTTCCTCCATATTCGTAGGCTTTGAATATCGCTCTGTTTCCGGCACGAAGTTAATTGTGAGTGTTTGTTGGGTAGCATCTTTGTTTTTAGCCTGGCTTTTCATGCCTTTTCCATCCACAGTCGCGGCCATCATTTTAATTTATCTGCACAGCTGAACAGCAGGAGGGTGGGAGTTTAAGTTACACACGGGTGGGGAACAAGATTTGGGCAAGGGGGGAGGGATTAGCAAGTTGTAAACTTTAGCCCTCTCCTACTGTATCTGATACTGCTGCTGTCTTCTATAAAGCAGGCTTGCGATCAAGCCTACTTTATAGCAGTAAATGAAGTTTTACTTTTTTCAGGTAGTTGAATCAATATCAATTTGCATTTCTCTGATGTTTTTGCTACTACCTACGCTGGTACATATGAGGGTGTTGATGGGGTATATTGTGCGTCGTGATTCACTCAATTCCGGTTACTGTCAGTCGTGAAAACACTAAAAATTTACTGTGATTACATTAGCGTGAGGAAAAAATACTGTTTATCGTTTCAGAACACAAATTTTAAATTATTATGCTAATCGGTAATGCAGGACAATGCAAATTTTAAACCCTAGCTGATAATTTTGTATTACAGACAGGGCTGAAATTTCAACCCGATCAACAGGGCCGAGTTCAACCCTGGGTGAAAACGATCCATGTAATCGGCACCTAACATGTAATTTGTGAATATCCTCTCTAAAACAATTCACATACACTTCTAATTTACAGAAGAAAATACCCAGTTTACAGAAGAAAATACCCAGTTATAAACTGTGCAACACTTGGTACAACTTTCAATTTGGTGCTCAATTGCTCCCGAGGCCCTGTAGTGAGGGTGAAAGGGCAAATTTAAACTATCATATAATTAGGGACATTATTTATGTAAATAATATAATAGGATGAAAGCGAGAATTATAATTTTAAATACTTTTATACCTGTAATAATTCCATGAAATCTCGTCATGTGATTTGCTACTTCGGGGAATTATACAATAGAATGCGACACATGCATCTGAGACGGAAGACTTTGTTTGTAACAGGAATTCATTCGCAATGTTTTCATGGCGAAATGCAGCGTTGTTCCTTCTCAGTATTTTAGTGTTGCAAACTGGAATTTTAATTAACATCTACCTTAATGCAGTGTTTCCTGCTTCAGACGATGAATTTCCAAGAGAAACTTTACTGCTTTTCAACGCGTACGACACAAATACCGATGGTGTTATTAACCTGCGGGAATTTGAAGCTGTAAAACAGAGGATAAGCAAAACATACCTGCAAGCCGTAAGATCGAAATATTTGTAGGAAATAATTGTAATCCAGAGTAGCTTGCTGTAACATATTAATATAGCTAAGCATCTATTTACAAGAACGTAATAGTTTATATATATATTATATTGTAAACGTTTGAAATTGTATTAATAATGTAATGGAATTTATAATACAGGCAGACTGTGGTGTGTGTGGGGAGGGGGTGGGGGAGAGGAGCCCCAACCCCATAATTTCATTCCCCATGAACTATACAGTACGTGTTTGATAGAGTAGCTAGGGGTGTGGTCCAGGTTCATCTGATAGACAGGGGTGTAACATATCACTACCATTATAACGGTTTCACTAACCTTTAAGTCACGTACACCTCTGATCAGATCTATACATTTTGTATTTAGGAACCAGAGGGTTTATGGATAAACGATAATGATATTGACAAAAAGTTTGAAGATCTTAAAACCACCGATGGTGAAATATTGGACATAAAAGCCGAGTTCACACCACTGGATCTGGATTCTATGACAAAGTTTCAGGATGGACAGTTATTGCAAGTATGTGACATATAAATTACAAGCTGGTACAATCCACTAAGATATCAGGACATTTCCTGGCAGGTTCCTTGTATTTGGATGAGCATTATAAAGTAACACTAACAAATGCTGTTCCCCCTTTCTCCTCCCTTTACTCCAAACATTAACGACAAGTACCTCCAAATATTTCCACACAATCTTTTAAACTTCAGGAAGATATGCAAGCATTGGGTGGCTTAAGAAGATGGCAGAGTGCATTGAAGGAAGAGGCTGGGTTTGCAGTGGAAGCATTCAGTTGTTTTCTTCCAAAGAGACAGAATATAGATCTGGGCAACGCATGGACCTTTGTCGTACCCAATACGTCTCGTTATGGTCAGTTTATTGATTATTTAATTGGGTATCTCCTGAAACTGGGAGGTGGGTAGAATAAGGCTGTTTGGACCACTGACCAACCAAGTGGCTGGCTAACTGACCAACTGCCTGCCTGCCCAACCGACTCCAGGCAACTTACTCACCAACTGACAGAATGGTTGCCCATCTAACTGACCAACTAATTGATTGAATAATAAACTGTCTGACTTACCGACCGACTGACCCACTATCTCTGACTTACCAACCGACCAACTAACCACCTGGTCATATAACCAACTGGTTGACAGATCAACTTGCCAGCTACTGTTCAAATTTCTAGGACCTGACCTCTCCAGCAATCGCTACACCCCCCCAGCAGTGAATGCTGATCATGTGATCCTACAGTATCTCCTGCATATGTTCCACCCCAGGCCTTTCCTGTACTCTCGGTTCCCACCACAAGGAGCAGTGGCCTGTGTGAGAGCTGAAAATGAGAAATTCCTAGAAATCGAATTCAGGCTTCATGCAGAGTTTCAACTGAATACACCTCCATTACTGCCGTTCTGGTTCACACCAGCACAATTTTCTGGCCGACTGATCATCAGTAAAGATGGTAGCCATATTCACCATTTTGAAATGGAAGTACCATGCAACAAGACTTTAAATGTGGGTAGGTTTTAGTTTGATGAACTATAGTTATCTACAATGTATGTAGGATTCATGCTGGACATACAGAGAAAGAGTACAGATGTTGGACTGACTATATTGTTTATTTTTGTTTTCACTGGAAATTCATCTTCTTAATTTTTTTTTAGATATGGAATGGTTAACTGGACGAACTGAGAAAAATGGTGAATCAACTGTTGATGGTAATGATTATAAATATGTGTGTGATGAACATGTATGAGAGTGTATCCTAGCTGCAACTTGGTACAATAGTCACAATACCGACACCTGCCATTTTTCTCCTTGCACAGTTTCAGTCATTAGGCATATACCTGCAAGACACACTATTCATGCAGGTGGTTTTCATTGGAACATTTCCATTTCATCAATCATTCTCTTTTTCAGACAATGAAGTCAACGAACAAAATAACATGGAGGTGGACATCGGTAAAAATATTCAATTAGTTAAAGCTGAATTGAAAACTTTACAGTATATTGTCTTACACTTTAATCACTGAATTTGAGAAAAGCACCAAATGCAAGGAGGTTCACTCGATTCCTTCTTCAGCTATTTAATTGGTATTAGATACTAATACCCAGACTGATTTTTGTCCTAAATAATTTTTTCCCACCCTTGCCAACTGTTTCTTGGTATATTGATACTTGATTAGGTAGTCTGTTCATGATCTCCGTTTCCCTTCATCATCAGCTCCATAACGTCTTTCTGACTATTTCCTTTCATCTCTTCCAATTACGTGTTAAACTAAGACGAAATGGAGAGCTGGTCAACTTCATGTGTGTTGCTTCCCTCACCTTCTCTGCAATGCTTGTCACCCTACATCTTCTGATCCCTCATTCCATAAAGTCTCTTGATGGTATGGACAGGTAATAAGAAGAGACTGCCTTGCTTCCTTCTCCGTAATGTCTGCACTCTGCCGCCCCACATCTTCTTCTGATCTCTTCATTCCATAAAGTCTCCGACTCTCCTTTATCTTTTCTTATTACGTGTCCATGCCATCGTCACCTTGCTTCCTTCACCTTCTCCACAATGTCTGCCACCCCACATCTTCTTCTGATCTCTTCATTCCACGTCTCTAAACCGGCTCTCTCAGCCTAGTCCCTTGCGCCTTATAGACGCCCTGCTTTCGCTCTGAAACATGTTAGCACGTGGAACGCAAGTGTGACGTCACCACTCAAGATGTTGCACAGTGGTCACACAACACCCCAGGAACAAAATGAGAACAGCGAAGAGACTGCCTGGGACTAAGTTGCGACTCTCCATCACTTATTACGTATCCATACCATCGCTGTTTCCCTCACCTTCTCTGCAATGTCTACCATCCCATATAATATGTTCTGCTCCCTTCTTACTTGTCTTCAGCGAAACCTCTGGATCCTAAATACTAAGCAAATACCCACACAAATCATTTTCTCACATCTACAAACTCTATCAACAGGTTATTTACCGAAAATGAAACTGAGAAGCACAGCTCCATCATACTATCATGCAGCTAACGTCTCCTCGAGCCCCGAGGAGCGTGAAATAAAATGGCAGAGAGAAATATCGCATGAGGAAGCAATAACCATTTTGGAAACGAAAATGTATCCATTCAAAAAGGTTAGGATATATTAACTGTGTTTTATGTTAATACCAGTTACTTTACCATATGTTAATCTAATTGAATTTTTTTAAACGAAAACTGTGAAATGCATTTCTTAAATGTATTTTAGGTGCCGTATCTTTCGTTTGACAAGGCTTACACCAAAGCGAAGGAGGAGAAAAAGTTAGTGCACTCCATTTTACTTTGGGGAGCACTTGACGACCAGTCATGCTGAGGTAAGGCTTCAGTTTCATATTTTAACAAATTGTAATTGAGAAAATTGAACAAATTATCACAGCAAGGAAAATATCATCTTTGCATTTGACAAAAGAACCTCATTAGCAGCTATTGTATTTGGAGCGCTTTCATCTAATATGGCTCAACATCCAACAACAAACAGAATACTTCATGGAGGTATCACAGTCTCATCATATGATTTCGTTGTCTGACTATAGGCTCTGGGCGGACTCTCCGAGACACGGCTCTCGAGTGTTCGCCCGTTATGGAATTGCTGACATCACACTTTGTCAGCACCTGGTCTCTGCTTCAAGATATCAAGGTGGGATAGCAAATTCACGTTCAGTCTTGTTCATATATTAGGTCATTTTCACTCCTGAAATACGTTCAAGTGCTTTTACTTATTACAGAGACTATCAACGAATCAATATATTACTCCAGAACTGAAGACACAGGCTGAACTAGCCTTAGAAAGTTACAGGTCCGTATATGAGCTGAAAATCTGGAATATGACTAATTTACAAATTACAATATCCATGAACTATTATTCTGTTATATTTCAAGGTTCCCAGTGGAAAGTATGGTAGCGCTTCCTAATGGTACAGTGGTACACAGAATGAATGCCAATGAACTAGTTGATAGCGACGATGCTGATTCTAGGTAAGATTCTGAACACTGAGTATATCACTGTGTAGCAGATCTAGCCTCTGCAGGCATATTTCTAACCTAGCACATTAATTACCCAGCATGAGATATCTGTGGAGAAAATAAGACCATTCGCAGAATTATTGGAGCGCGGACTTTGTTGTTTATTGAGTTCCTCACTCATTGATGAGCGGATTTTACCGTCCAATTTTAACGTCCTTATCCGAGAAGACGCGAAAGTCTAACCATTTACTGATGGCAATGTAAAGGTAGCACTTTCTCCTCAATTATTTTGAGATCTTGAGTAGAGATCCGATGAAGGATTGAACCCGGGTCTCCAGAGGCAAGCGTAGTGACCACGACTTCACAAAACCTAGTTAAATCATTCTTCTTTTGAAACAAGACAGAAACATCAAAAATTACATAAGGCGGAATAAAATTCAAAAGAAATCCAAGAATGAAGTCAAGGTTATGCGTGCATTAATGCTACACTCCATCAACTCTGCGAATGATGTATATACTACGATAAAACTCTTAATTTCAATCTTAAGTTACAAGTTTATTATTTTTGCTACATTAATATTTAGTGCTGTGCCTGGATTATCAGATGGACTCAGCGCAAATTATTACAAGTTCCTCAACGAAGCAATATCTAAAGCCAAAACACATTTTGATGGTTAAATTTGACAACGAGGATGTATTGTTATGTGAATAATTAACAAATGCATGTCTTCTTTTAATGATAATAGCTTTTACAACTGCATGAAATTCAGCGAAAGCTATTTGATGGTTTTTAAAGGAAAAAGCATTTTAGAATATTCTATAATACAATGCCAATAATATATGATGCATTAAATATGACATGAATTTCTTTCTTGAATGAAAAAACTCTTTAAGCTGTAGTGTATCTTATTTTTCAGTTTCTCGTTTTTATGGTTTGTTCCCGAGATATTTCAATTTGGTTGACATGTAAATGAGTGTGAATATGTCCGCTAATTTATGACGTCACATTGGTTACAAGCTCTTCAAAATGGTTGAATATCACTGTTATCATCCAAGATGATAATTTCAAACTTCACTCACTGGTATTAAATGTGATGAAACACTGGAGAAAAATGCGAACTGATATCTACAGTTTTTAATAATAATAATGATAACCAGTGTAAGTTGAGCTTGCAACCAATGTGACGTCATAAATTAGTGGACATATTCACACTCATTTACATATCAAACAAATTGAAATATCTCGGGAACAAACCATAAAAACAAGAAACTGAAAATAAGTTACACTACAGCTTAAAGAGTTCTTTCGTTCAAGAAACTAGAAATTTCATGTCATGTACACTTTAAAGCAAAATTTTGTATACTCGACTATTGTATGTGTAATTAAAGTCTTTTTATTGCTTTTGATGTGGTTTGCCTTGTTCATTGGCGATACTATTTTAAATTAAGAATTTTATCTGTAGTTATCTTTCAAATATTTAGCCTGCAACTAAGCTAGTTGCACTTATTAGCTTAATAACCTAGCGCATTGTCCTATGCACTGGTTTCCCCCAATAACCCACATTATCCACATGTAATCAGTGAGCTCTATATATACCTGGAGTAAGAACTTCAGTCATTCGGCCAGTGAGAAAAGTGAAGCCAAGATGGCGGCCATTGACGTCCAATAGGCAATTCCAGCTTTTAGTTTATGCGTGCAGGGGACGATGGGAAGTAAGGTATCACATTGCTGATTATGCTGAAAAAATTAAAATGATGGCCGTGTAAACACGGAGTGATAGCTTATACTTGTAAATATTGAAATATTTCGGTTGTTTCGGTAGTTTTTATTGAAATGTTTCAGCATAATTAGCAATATGATACCTTACTTCCCATCATCCCCTGCAGGCATAAACTAAAAGCTGGAATTGCCTATAGCTCTGAAGATTGTAAACAGTAATACCATTTCCCCCAGTTTTAAACAAAGTTATCAGTTCATAAAACCACAGTATTATCAGTTCACAAAACCATAGTATTATTCTTTAAATCGAAGTCAAAATACGAAATTTCGGCACACTCCTTGCAGACCAAAACAATAGAAAGGGACTCGAGTTCTCGCTCCAGACATATATGGAGCTCCCTGCCTGGAACTTACTTATGACGTCAGTAAACGTCGTATCATAATGTAGGCGGAAATGCCACTAGGGCGTCACCATGCGAGTTCCATATCTTATAATCTGAAGATACCAAATCTTTCACTGAAAATACAAATGAAAAATATTGGTAATAATTCCTAGAACTGCGGTTCGGTTGCAGTTTACCTATGGTTGATGGGTCCAAGAATCTTACACATATTGACCAAATTTGTTATATTATTTCCGAGACTGTTAATAATCCATGGTACTTACCGACATGCACTTTTGGAGACGAGCTTGGGTTAAGTTTTATCGATTTTGGATCGATAGTGATTCCACTTACAGAAGTATTTGTTGACTTAAAAAATATCTAAATAATAGAGATTTCAATTTAATTTAACGGATAAGCTTTTGGGTGCAAGGTATACGAAACTGGGTGGGACCCATTTATTATACGACCACCAGCGTACACGACTGGCATTAGTGTACCTGGATATATGTATTTAGGCCGTGACAGAAAGGATTCTCCTTCAAATTACTTCGTTCAGATGTTGTAGCAGCTTCAGCAAGCAACACAGTGGCATTCAGCGAGATTTTTAACGACTTTGGAAATCTCTGCCCTAGAAAAACGCAGCCAAGTCAAGAGGTCTATAGATGTACACATGATACAGAGGTATATACTTGTAAAATTTAGGGTATTAACGATACACGGAACAAACCTAAACTCCAAACAAGTTTTCTTTTCTCTGGCGAAACAAGAACTGTTCCCCACGTATTGGCAAAGTCCCATTTATTGATCGGTCCACTGAAATTAGAACTTTATTCTATAAATCCCATTTATTCTTTCAATAGAACAAATTGTGTAACTTACTAATCAACCAATTAACTTACTAATTGAACAATTAACGAACAAATCAGTCTTTCACCGATAAGGGTAATTGAAGAATGCATAGAATATCGAACTTTTACTTGCCTGTGAAAAAATGGGATGTGGATTTCGAAATATTCAAATGAATTCTTTACTCCCTCGCTCAGTTGAAGTTGGATTTGAACATGTGTGACCTCTCTCTGAAGAAATAATATCTTTAAATCTTATAAAATCCTCAATGAACCTACATGATATACCTTACATGATCCTTGTTCCAGAGAACAATTTGTTGTGACTTGTAAGTCTGGAACAAATTGTTATCTCCTTGTTACAAGGTTGATGGAATGATGATGGTAGCAGACTTGATACAAGTTGTTCCAACAAGACCACAGTAATACAAGCTGTTTGTAACAAATTTCTACGAGCTTATTGTCACGAACGTGTTAACAACTGCTAGACGATATCAGACTTGTTGGAACAACTTGTACCTGTTGTGTGTCTGTTGTCCTCTTCAACCTAATGTTACAAGATGATAACAACCTGTTCCAGGCTTGTCACCAACTGGGAACAAAGCAGTTCGAACACATCTCGTTGACATACCGTATTTACTCGTTTAAGCGCCATGGCGCTCTTTAATTTTTTAGACTTTCAGATGCGGCGCTCATTCGGGGCCGGCGCTCAATCGGGGGCGGCGCTCAATCAAGTAAATATACGGTAGTCGAATCGTCTGTCAAGATGAACTACGCACACACAAGCAAGTCGGTTAGCCGCGCTTATACACAAACGAATTATGAGACAAACTATCATTGTCCACATTGGATCATTCGTATAAATTGGACATTATTCAATCCAGTTCCAATCATCCTACCTCAGTCTTCAACTGATAAACACCTTTCACGGGAAGTTGCGAGTCACCATTCATATGGCAAAGTGGAAACATTTCATGTGGCGGAGTGAAACAAACAGTTCTGGAGACTGGGACTTGTTCTACAGTTCGGTAGAAGTCTGGTGATGAGTCCCCTACAGAGCCTGATCTCCCATTCGAAGTAATGTCCACCCATTGTAAACATGGATGAAAAGCAATGTGGATATTTGGCTTGGAGAAGAAATTTAGCGAGACTTCAGGAACACCTTCGATATCAGCCTTGAAAAGGGAAAACATTTATGCCGTTATTTGGGGCTACACCACAGAATAGGCCACATTAGGGCTACTGGGGTTGGGTGTTGGGGGAGGGGTTGGGTGTTGGGGGAGGGGTTGGGGTGGAACCTGACCAGTATTATATAATCGGAACTACCTTGCATGAAACAGTTCCATAAACACGACACATATCTTTATACACAGTCTTCTCCGAGTCATTGTATATTGCTGCATTGACTTGCTCTCGTATCGTGAAGTGTAACTGATTTCTAGTCTTGCTGCCAGCCAAAGGTCGCCATGCTGATAACTAAAAATATTAAGGAAAGTTAAGGCAATTGTTTGCATGTTTTCCTAACACACTGTATGCCCATAAACAACCTATGCACTTTAGGTTTGTATGTAGTACGTCTAAGAAAACATGACTTACTCTATATTTTGGTAACCACCCTATATCTTTCCCAAGTAAGAAACTTTTCATGACACTAAAGTTGGTATCAGATGGTGAACCGAATGGCATCAAGATTTTTAGCAGTATGCCAAGCTCTTGAATTTGTGAAGCAAGCTAGAAAATGTAAAAATAACCACACAGCTTTTTAACCAGTTTGCTGGTTGTGCAATAAATTATGCATTATGAAATACTCAAAACTAAAAGATGAAGGAGTGTCAATGTCATATTGTACCTGTGCATTGCTATCTGTCGGTACCAATTCCAGGAACTCAATCATATTGTGTATCAGTGCATACCCAATAGATATAGCTGGTCTATAAATAATAATTATATACCCTTTATAAAATATGTATTAAATTAATCAAATTTGTGCTGTGTTTTTGAATTGTACTGTACTGCACTGACATATTAGGATGTGCACAGGCTACACTGCCATATACTATACTGTAATGTAATGTGAATGAATGCCAAGGGTGGGTTGACTACAAACTTTTTGTAGTTCGCTATAACTACAGCTACTTCAAAAATATGTAGTCAGCTACAACTACTGCTACTGTTTAACAAAAGTAGTTCGCTACTGACTACAGCTACTGCTTAAAAAATGTGGCCAACTATTTCGCTACTCAATATTTTTTAATTTTACTGTAATTGGAACATTTACTATAGCTCAGGCTGTAATGTAACCTATAACAAATCGACTTAAGCGAGTAAATAAGACGGCATGCACTTGCACAGTTTGAACATTTGCACGGCATACGTTATTCGTGCAAATTGAGTGTTGATTTTAAGCAAACTGTGTCTTAATAACATTCTATTCTATCAAGTTGCTAACAATTTTAAAAAGTAGCGAAAAGCGATTTGCTGTTTGAAAAGTAGTCAACTACTTGGCTACTTTTAGGCAAAATGTAGTTCGCTATAACTACAGCTACTGTTTTGAAAAAGTAGTCAAAAACTACTGGCTACTTGAAAATTGTAGTTCGCTACAGTAGCAAACTACAACTACTTCGCTACTACCCACCCTTGATGAATGCAACTATGCCCTATTGGTACTAAAATGTTATTCCACAGTATTGTACTACCCTGCACTGGACATGCAGATTTGTAGTATACTGTAATTGTTTTGTTTGGTAATGAACCTGCCTCATCCCCAGGCATTATTTAAAATGTTTACATAAAGCATTCAGGATGCGTTTACAGGCATGCAAAGAGCATTGGACCACAGAATAAAGACACACAGAAGGTTGACTCGGCCAAAAAAGCATAACCGCTGCCATGCCATGATTCGTCATCAAAATGCTGACGCCATGGTCCTAGCCAGTGCATTTATGAAAGGCATTCCCCTGTGGACGTCTGCCATTTTAAATATTATCAGGGGTGAATGGCTTTCATACACACACTGGCTAGGACCATATAGCATCAGCATTTTGATGACAAATTACGGTTATGCCAAAATCATAGGAAAAACCAAGAAGTTGGGCTTCTGTACAGTCTTTATTCTGTAATTGCACCATCTCACAGCTGTAAATATTATTTATTTAATTAAAGGTGTTAATTAGATGAAAACTATTTCAAAATATAAAAATAGGTACACAATGCATACACAATTATGGAATGATATTGTAACTTACATTTCTACTAATGGAGTGTTGCTGTCAAATTCTTTTTTTTCAACCAGACAAACACAGATAAAAATCAAATTAAACTAAAGAAAAATTCAAATATTCAAATTCAAATATCTGAAAATTCAAATTCATAAATAATACAAGGCTTTTAATATTATATATCTAACAATGCAACAACCTTTTGAATTGCAATAACTGGCCATAATATTTCACCATTGAAGTCCAATTTTAAAACAGGTTCTCCTTTGCTCTGCTGACAACCATCATACTCTTCCATAAACTACATCAAAATAATAAACAATGGTGACATACTGGCATATATGAAAAAAGCATGAACGACTTTATTTTACTCATCATTATGCCATAAAATTTTACTCATCAAGGGGACAGCACTAGGGCTCAATGGGTTAACAGCTAGTAACATACAGAAATGCTGTTTATTCCTTCAGTACTTGAAAGAAGCATCTGTAACAGCACTAATTAACATGGTGACCTAACCAAAATAATATAAAATGCTTTATAATAAAGCATTAAAATAATATTTTGACAAACATTTAAACACTAAAGTTTCACATGAGAATAAACAATGTTTTTATATCTGCAATAAATTGTTTATCCTTAGAGGCAAACAACTCCAGAATTGCTTTTTACCTCTTCTGTTTTACGTCCAATTTGCAATTTTTCAAATACAGATTTAATGACATGATTATCATCTGGTAATTCATGGTTAGACTTTCTCCCATGGATCAAATGATGTCTTCTCTCTACAGTTGGGTACTTCCTAGATTGTTTGATAAAATCAATACACAAGTCTTTTTTAGGCCTGTTTCAAATGTTGTGCTTCTCATGTGCCAAACACATTAAAAACAATAGATAATCAGTTGAGAAGCCTCATTAATCTATTGTTGTTATAATGTGTTTGGCACATGAGAAGCACAACGTTTAAAACGGGCCTTAGTTATTCAATTGGCCCATTCAGTCCCATTGCGCCCTAATGCACCCCTACTTTATTATTTAACTATGTCTAATGCACCTATCAATGTTAATCCCGAGGGTGGGGGGGTCGGGCAAGGGGTGGGGATTTGACATTTTTACAGAAAAAAATGTCAAATGCCACTCCCTCGGGACAAAAGTCCTGGGCAAAATTCCCCACCCCCGGGATGAAATTGTATTCCTGAAGTATTCGGGTTTCTGGTGCACTCTATATGTCAGGTGATAGGGAAATGACATGAATACATCCAGCGGTATAATTTAAAAGTATTACAAATATAACAAACGTTTCAAAATAACTTAAAATACTCCTTAATGGTTCATAAACCTTGTGGCATATCATGTTAGCCATATTACGTCACGTGGAGCGACTTAATAATCTGATAAAACACATGTATGCATGTGGCATTAGTATTTTTATATAATTGTTCATCCTAATTAGTATTCTTTTGTAGTCATATTTTAAGCTATTTAAAACGCTCGGCTGCGCTTCGTGTTTTATATCTGACAAAACAGTCCTACTCGTGTTTTAAACAGTACATAATGTGAAGTTTTAACATCAACCTCGTTCCCAGGGCTTTTCCCTTTTTGTCACTGGGAAGGCGGGAAAAGGCCCTGGCACCGGCCGGTCACATGACTTTCAACACCCAGATATAGTGGGTGTAATAAATTATATTATTATACATTTAATATGTATTCTCGTTTCTAATTGGTCAGAAAGCACCGGCTAATTTTCAGTATTCGGCATTTATTACGTATTTTTCGCCGATGACGTCATCAGCGTCCAATAATTGTTTTTTTGGATCGAACTTGCATCCAAAAAAAAAATTATTGGACTCTCTCGTGCCCAAACCCTTGCGCGACCAAAAGCTTGAACCAAAAAGCGCGCGAAAAAAACAAACAAACAATGGCCGACAGCAGATTTGCTTCGCTGAATGAAAGTGAACTCTCCGAATTATTGGCAGATAAGGATAGTGAAAGCAAGAAAAAAGCCACAAAGGGGTAAATAGAAGTAGAAATAGAATATTTAGCTGACCTTTGACTTTGTGCAAGGTGTTTGATATTCAAATTGTACTTTTCCTACCTCATGAACAGGAAGCGTTTTATACGTTTCTCATGTCTTTAAATGTATAATAAAACAATTATTGGATTCTGCTTTCGCATGATATCAAGAATTATTCAGACCTCGGTCTATGTTATCCGCCTCAGCTTCGCTTCGGCAGATAACATTGACCTCGGTCTGAATAATTCTTGATATCATGCTCAGCCTCATCCAATAATTGCTTAATAATAATGAATTAGAAAATCCAAGATGGCCGCCAACCTAAGAGTGTCCACAAAATTGGTAATAAATCCATGTCCTATATACGCGAATATGAGACACACTCGCTCTATATTCACATGTACACCGTTATCCACTGTTATCTAGTGTCATCTACCGTTATCCACTGTTATCTAGTGTCATCTACCGTTATCCACTGTTATCTAGTGTCATCTACCGTTATCCACTGTTATCTAGTGTCATCTACCGTCATCTACTGTCATCTATCGTCATCTAGTGTCATCTAGTGTCATCTACCGTCATCTAGTGTCATCTACCGTCATCTACTGTCATCTACCGTCATCTACTGTCATCTACTGTCATCTACCGTCATCTACCGTCATCTAGTGTCATCTACTGTCATCTACCGTCATCTACCGTCATCTAGTGTCATCTAGTGTAATCCACCGTCATCTAGTGTCATCTACTGTCATCTAGTGTCATCTACCGTCATCTACCGTCATCTAGTGTCATCTACTGTCATCTACTGTCATCTACTGTCAACTACTGTCAACTACCGTCGTCTACCGTCGTCTACCGTCATCTAGTGTCATCTACCGTCATCTAGTGTGATTTACAGTCATCTACTGTCATCTACTGTCATCTACTGTCATCTACTGTCATCTACTGTCATCTACTGTCATCTAGTGTCATCTATCGTCATCTACCGTCATCTAGTGTCATCTACCGTCATCTAGTGTCATCTAGTGTCATCCAGTGTCATCTACTGTCATCTAGTGTCATCCAGTGTCATCTACTGTCATCTACTGTCATCTACTGTCATCCAGTGTCATCTACTGTCATCTACCGTCATCTACTGTCATCTAGTGTCATCTACCGTCATCTACCGTCATCTAGTGTCATCTACTGTCATCTACCGTCATCTACCGTCATCTAGTGTCATCTAGTGTAATCCACCGTCATCTAGTGTCATCTACTGTCATCTAGTGTCATCTACCGTCATCTACCGTCATCTACCGTCATCTAGTGTCATCTACTGTCATCTACTGTCATCTACTGTCAACTACTGTCAACTACCGTC